>JAHRHZ010000266.1:43947042-43967752 GCA_024137785.1 Ginglymostoma cirratum
CCCTAACTCCCCACCTACACTCACCTTTACTGGCTCCATCCTGACCTCTTTGACCTGTCTGTCTCCTCTCCACCTATTTTCTCCTTTATCCATCTTCTATCTGCCTCCCTGTCTCTCCCTAGTTATTTCAGAACCCCCTTCTCCTCCCCCATTTCTGAAGAAGGGTCTAGGCCCGAAACGTCAGCTTTCCTGCTCCTCTGATGCTGCTATGTTCATCCAGCTCTACACCTTATTATCTCAGATTCTCCAGCATCTGCAGTTCCTACTACTCCTGTAGATTCCTACTGGTAATATTTTCTGTAGCTGATAACATTTGCGATGACTTCACATTCTTAGTTCTAGAGGTTCTCCAATGACAGATCTATAATGAACTATTTCCACCAATCCCCACTTTCTCTATTTCCAGTTCTGACCTTTGCAAAGACATATCAAAGGCATTATTGAAACCCAAGGGCAGCATTTCCACTATTAATTACAATCAATCCCCTTTCCTATGCTTTTAAAAACAGCAGGATATTTAGATATGTAAAAAAAACCCTTCATTAATTCACATTGGCAGTCTTTTAAGATTTAATTTTTGTTCCACAATCTTAATAAAGGTCTCCATAATTTTAACTGCAAAGTAGGTGAAACTCATTGCCCTGAAGTTTGCTGTGAATTTTAAACTATTAGATGTGATTGACCTTAATTTTATTAACACACCTCCTATGGTGTGTCTCATTAAACAGCTTTTGATTTTAAATTGAAAAGTGTAATCAAATTGGATTAGAACTAATAATGTGTAGATATAATTTTTGCATTGTTACATTTTGTACTTTGCTGTTTACTTAGTTCCCACTAGGTGGCTATGGAGACTTCATTTTTCTCTGTAGTTCAACTGTCTGGAATAATGCATCAGAGAGATGCAATGAATAAATTCATAATATCTTTTAGCTACGATTTTCTTAGATAAAATATTCTTTGAAGCATATTTTTGTTTTTTTATTCACTCGTCAGGTGTGGGCGCCATTAGCTGAGCCAGTGTTTATTGCCCATCCCTAGTTGCCCTTGGGAAGGTGATGGAAAGCTGTTTTCTTGAACCTCTATAGTTTATTTGCCATAGGTGGACTCGCAATGCTGTTAGGGAGAGAGTTTCAGGATTTTGACCCAGAAGCACTGAAGAAACAGTGATATATTTCCAAATCTGGATGATGAGTGCTTGGAGGGGAGCATGCAGGTGTTGGTGGTGTTCCCATGTATCTTCTGCCTTTGTCTTTCTAGATAGAAGTGTTCTTGGGCTTGGATGGTGTTGCCTAAGGACCTTTGACGAATTTGACACTGCATCTTGTTGATAGCACACACTGCTGCTACTGACCATCATTGGTAGTTTTAGTGCATGCATGTGGACGTGATGCCAGTGAAACAGGCTGCTTCGTCCTGGATGGTGTCAAGTTTCTTGAGTATTGCTGGTGCTGCAGTAATCCAGGCAAATGGGGAGCATTCCATCACACTCCTGATTTAGCTACGGACAGGCTTTGTGGACTCATGAGGTGAGTTACTTGCCACAGTTTTCCTAACCTTTGATCAACTCTTGCAGACGTCAGAGAGGAGTCCCTTGAATTCACTGACATACGGTGTAGCCATATAATTGTCAATGGCAAGGAAGAAATGTTGACCCAAGAGAGTGAGGAGGCTTCACTAAATTGGTTGAGATACCTGAATCTCACTTCTAGAATTCCAGTTGTGTGTTCAGTGATTGTATATGGTGCAGTCTGTGGATTCCTTACAAGTCTAAATAACCATATCTTCAATCAGTAGTCTTTGCCCTTGAGGTGCCATCTTCAAAAACTTGCTGGCAGCTGGGATTGTCAAATTACTTAGGCATTGTGTCATCTGTAGAAGTAGGTGCTGTAGTGATTGGAACAAGGTCAGCCAGATGGACAACATAGAATATGAGTTCCCTGACTGGGGCTCTTAACCTAGCCCAATCAGGGAGTTCAGGCTGACAGATAAAAACAGGAGAGTCAGCAGTTCTGCTCACTCTGAGCTAGCTGGGTCAGTGTCATGTACTGTATACATGTAAATAAAGGGTGACTTGATGATGGCATACCGGTCTTTGTGGAGTTATTTCAGATACAAGCCCGGAGAATTTTCTTGTGATGGTTGAAGATCATTTGGATGTCATTGGAATATCTTGTTGATGAAGACCACCAGCTGGTCTGTGGGCACCTTGTTGACCGCATGCTTGTGATTGACACCTTGCACTTACAAAGTCTAATGATAGGTTCAAAGGCAGTGACAGTCTTCACCTGACTGTCCAATGGATTCAGCTGCGCACTTAGCCACCAACCCTCTTGAATACTTCCAAGGTATAGTGAAGGGCTTGAGACACTCCAGAAATGTCTCGTTCTAGGGTAAAGAGTCAGACCTGCAAAGGAGCCCATTCTGCGCCTGCAGATTAAGATAGACCAAGGTTCAGTGCCTCTGAAGTACCTTCCCAGGGTGAGAAGAGTTGAATCTGAAAAGGAACACATTTTAGGGCTGCAATTAAAATGAGACTGAGACTTAGGGCCTTTTGTTAACTTCCCAAGGGTGAGAAGTGTAGACTGTGACTAAGCACTGTTCCTCTGAGCTTAACTAAATTTGAGAAAAGGTCTAAGAGTGACATCACAAGAAAGTCATGAGTTGATTGCTTGTTAATCAGTTGCTATCAGGGACCATATTTCAATTTGAATTAATTTTAAAATCATACATTTCTAAACTAGCACCAACAAAGTAAGAATTTATAGGCATAGGAGAGGAAGTTCATTTGTAAGTAAGGACTAATCTCAAGTTTATAGTTAATAGTACATGAGTGAAGGTAAAATAAGCAAAAGTACCTAAAGTTAAAACAAGTAGAGTAAATTAAAAGTTTACATGAAGGTATGACTGAAAAGTTCAGCCAAGTGGAGCCTGGAGTCCACCCTGTGGCATATGGGAAGTCGTGGCACTTCTTTTTGACCCAGGCGAGCCCATGTGCCGGAATTGTCTTTGGCTGTGACAGCTGGAGCTCCAGCTTTCAGAACATGAGCAGTGCTGGAGTCATTAGAGTCACATCCAAGAGGCAGAGGAACTATGCAGATGGCACATTCAGAGAGGTCGTCAAGGGCAGGAAAGGACTAGTGTTCTGAGATTGTGTTGAGATTAATTCCCTGTGGCAGTCCCAAGAGAGAGAGGCACTGTTAGACTTAGTTCTTGAAAATGAACTGCGCCATGTTGATCAACTGACAGTGGGTGTACACTTAGTAGACAGCATAACCATTGTAAGGTTTAGGATGATGATCAAAAATGACATTGGTCATTCCAGAGTAAGAATAAACAACTAGTTTAGAGCAGATCTCAACAGGGCAAAAATAGAGCTGAGCAGGATAGACAAGAGCCAGAGGTTGGCAGGGAAACCAGGAGATGAACAATTGTCTACCTTCAAAAAGGACACATTTGGGTACAGTGAAATTATTCCTGCAATTGAAAATGATATGAGAAACAAATTCAGAGCTTCCTGGATGATAAAAGAGATCAAAACTAAATTAATGAAGAAAAGTTGTGTGTATGACATCTTGTCAGTTGAAAAATGCAGTTGAGAATGAATCTGAATACAAAAGGTTCAGAAGTTAGGTGAAAAAGCAAATAAAGAAAAGCAAAGGCATTATGAAAAAAGAGTGTTAGTTAACGTAAAGGAAATTTCCATAGTCTTCTACAAGCACTACAATATTAAAAAAATGGTAAAAGGAATAGTAGTAGTGATTAGGAATCAAAATGAGGATTCACACATCGAGGCAAGAGGCATGGCTGAGGTGTTAAATGAGTGTCTGCTAATACCCACAATTGTGCATGCACACCAGACTGCAAATGTGTGTGCACACAATTCCACACTCAGTGGGGGAGTGAGAACGGGATGTGAGTTAAGTGAGAATGTGGGGAGAGGAGGATAATGGGAGAGATGAGGTGCAGGACTGGGAGGTAAACAACCTAAATGAATACTTGGCATCAGTCTTTACCATTGAGGCAGATGCTGTCAAAGCCATGGTGCCAAAGGAGGAAACTCAGTCATTGGAAGGGTTCAAAATTGATATGCGGAATGTATCAGGTAAACTGTTGGTACTTAAAGTTCATGAGGAACTGTAATCAGATGAGATGTATTCAAGGATATGGAAGGAAGCGAGAATAGAAATTGTAGAGGCACTGGCGCTAAGATTTCAACTTGGATTTAGGGTGGGTAGGAGGATTTTGAACGTTACATCCTTGTTCAAAAAAGGTTGTAAAGATCGGCCCAGCAATTACAAACCAGGCAGTTTAAATTCCATAGTGCAGAAACTTCTAAAAACCGTAATTTGGGATAGAATTGTTAGTCATATTGAAACATAAGGGTTAATTTGGAAGAGTTAGCATGGATTTTTTAAGGAAAAATCTTGTCCATCTAACTTGCTGGAGACTTTTGGAAATGTAACAGAAAGGATTGATGAGAACCAGGACCATGTTCTGGTGTATTTAGACTGCCAACAGGCATTCAAAACAGTGCCGTACAGTGACTTGTGAGGAACATAGGTCACAAATAATATGGACAGTTGTAAAGTGGATACAAAAGACAGAATAAAGGTTAAAAGAGTATTTTCTAGACTGGAAGATGTTTGCCAGTGGAGTTTCCTAGAGGTTGATATTGGGACTCTTGCTTTTCCTGGTACCTATCAGTGATCTAGACCTCTTGTGTTCAGGGGACGAGACATTTTCAGATTTTATTGGCACACAAAACTTGGGAGAAGTGTAAAGTACAAGGAGGACAGTAGAACTTCAAAAGGATATTGACAGTTTCATTGGGTGACTGCATTGCACAGAAGTGTAAGTTTGATACACTTTGGTACAAAGAATATGGCAAGACAGTGTGAAGTAAGGGTTACTATTCTGAAAGGCGTGCAGGAGTAAGAAGACCTATGTGTAAATATAAGTCATTAACGGTGGCAGGACAGGTAGAGAGCTGTTAAAGCATAGAGCTGTTAAAGTATAAAGTATATTCGGCTTGGAATACTCTAGAAGAGCACAGAAATTATAATTAAGTTATATATTACACAGTTAGTCCTCAGCTGGAGTATTATGTAGTTTTTGGCACCACACTCTGTATGTGAATGCATTGGAGTGCTGGTCTTCAAGCATGGTTTCAAGGATGAGATGCTTCAGTTATGATGAAAGATTGGAAAAGTTGGGACTGTTTACTTTGGAGAAGAGAAGGCTTTCATGAGATTTAATAGAGCTTTTCAAAATCATGAGGGGTCTGAATAAAGTAGTTTGGGAAGGAAACTGCCAACTCCTAAATAGATCTAGAACCAGAGGGCAAAAGAAGCAAATGAGATGTTTGAACAAACTTTTTCATGCAGTGATTAGTTAGGATATAAAATACAATGGACAGAAGTGTGGTGGAGGCAGGTTCAATTGAGGCACTTAAGAGGCACTAAATGATTATTTTAAACAGAAACATGTGCAGAGTTATTGTGAAAAGACAGGTGATTGACGCAGTTTAAAAAAAACTCAGAAAACCGGTACATCTGAACAGATTGTTTAATAGTATTTACAATAATGTCCTGATTGGGTAAATTGTTAAATTATGGATTTTCCAAACTCTGTTGAACTTCATTGTTGGCTTTTTCACCATAAGTTTGCTCAGCAGCAAATGTACCTCTTATATATCATAACTCTGCTTAAAGCATAACTTACTCCAGCAATCCTACACAGAATCATTACTTCTTGTTTTAATGTATTGTCATTTTATAAAGTTGTGTGTTTTAAAAAAATTTCTTTTTCTGTTGCTGATGTAAGCAGGTCTGACTTGCTTTTGCTCTAGCAGTCAGTCAGGCAATTTGGTCACTTTGGTGGTCTCAGTGGGATTTTATACAATTATACATTTTGTGATGGCTTGTGGAACAGTGGACTTAGATTCTTAGTGTTCCATTCCCAGTTAATTTGTGACAGAGTTTACAGGTAGTTTATTCCTAGCAGTTAGCAAATGTTTTATTTTTTGCTGTTTTTTTCTGTTAATTGTTTGAGTTACACTATATGCACTGAAAGAGAAAAATAGATTTATTTATAATGTAGATTGGTAGAATGTGTTCCACAATTTTAATCCACTTATTGGGAGTCAATGTATTGCGCAAAAATACAAATATATAAAATATATACACATGCGCACCATATTGAGGTGTGAAGGTTTTCCAAAGTCAATATTAAGGGCTAATGGGTTAACAGCAGGGAGTCAGTCTTAGAGTTGGGAAGTTGGCAGTTGAAAAATGATTTTTAGAATCCCTACAGTGTGGAAACGGGCCCTTTGGCCCAACAAGTCCAAACTGGCCCTCAGAGCATCCCACCTAGACCCATCCCCATCCCCCTAATCTACACACCCCTGAACACAATGGGCAATTTAGCATGGCCAATCCACCTTGCCTGCACATCTCTGGACTGTGAGAGGAAACGGGAGCACCCGGAGGAAACACATGCAGATATGGGGAGAATGTGCAAACTCCATACGGACAGTCACCCGACGGTGGAATCGAATGTGGGCCCCTTGTGCTGTGAGGCAGCAGTGCTGACTGCTGAGCCACTGTGCTGCCCCTATTTTGTCTGTGATTTATATAGAATCTGTTAGAACCTATGATGAAATTTAATGTCTTAGAATAACCACATCTAGCGCATCTGTAACTTTTTGTTTGAATAGATAGTAAAGCTTGTTTTTTTTAAAATAAATATTGGAATGTAACCTATAGATTTCAAGTTTAATTCAGGTCCTACATCTAGTATATAAAGCAGTATGCAGAAAATTTCCCCATTCCACAACTAAGTGGTAAGCAAGAAACATTTCTGTCACACTTACATTTACATTGTTCAAATAACCATGAAACAGCTCCATGTTGAGTTAACCATATTGTTTCATCTGAACAGGTAGGAAAAGCTTGTAATCACTATTCAAGAAATGAAATCATTCATTTTGTTTCCCATGTTACTAATCAAGAAAAAGTGTGGACATGAAATTACATTCCTGAAGTATTTTGTACAGTGTATTTACATGCTGAGCAGGCTTCTTGACTTTTTAAGATCCTGACACGATGGGCTGAATGACTTCCTTCTACACTGACACTTCCGTGATTAGCAAATTAGTGTTGTTTTTCCAATGCATTTTGCATTGTATTGGTATTCGTGTTCCATTATATTGCTATTCCACTGCTATTATGGTGTGATATAAATGTGATTATTTAGTGATGCTACCTGAGGGATACTGGAAATTCCACATAGGTAATGTTTCAGATCACTGCCTCAATGTATTTGATTTTATGATCACAATGTGCTAGTTTACACTGGGAAATATTGTCTTAGATCAGTGGAAATAAGGAGGTTTTTGCACCCGGAAAATTATAAAAGTTTAAATTGAAATTTCTTGACTAAAAAATGCGTCTTGACTAAAAAATGTGTTTTGGATTTGATCTTCATTATTATTTTACATTCAATATTTGTAATCTCGGATTTGGTTCCAACGAATGTGAAGCCATTGAGAGACATTTATCTTGTCCACTAACACATCAAACTACAATGTGAACCAAAGCTACCCCACTCTTTCTTGATATTGCAATTTCCCTGGCTGTATAAATGTGCCTTTCTTTCTCTAACTGTGGTTTTGGCTACTCCTGTGCTTAAAGAAGTTCATAGGACTGAGATAGGCCCCATTTTAAGAGAGAATGGTGTTGTGAGGGAGCTAATGCTGACTAGTACCTGGGCAGTTTTTTTATGTAACAGCTTATGTCGTTAGTGGTACTCTAATGGGGAGAGTACAAAGCACATGCTACTTCCCTGAGTGACTGTTGTCTTGGCCAGGTTTGTTTCAACCATAACTCTCCCACTGGGTCCTGGATCTGTATCACCGTTGAACAGCAGACTGTTTGGACTAAGAGTAGGTGGAGGGAACTATTCCAGTCTATACCATTAGAAATGTTGCCCTGAGCTTGCAAAATCTTTGACTTCATTATCCAAATGGCCACATTCTAAGAGTTTGTAGTTCTGTTCTTAGTGCAGACAAATGCTTCACATATTTCTCTCTCCAGTCCATATAGGCATTTTGTGATAAGCCAGGTCAGCATTTTGAGAAATGTTCAGGAATATATGTCAGTAATGAATAAGAAAACTTGACATTTAAGCAAATCTTCCTAGCAGTTAAGCCTTGGTGCCTTAATTGATTTTTAGTAAAGAGAAAATGCCATCTCGAAACAAGAAGGAATTGAGTTTTTTTTTAAACTTGGCACGTGATTTTTTAAAATTGCTGCTTTGTTCAGTTATGAATGAAGTCACAGCCCTCTGTGATGCTGTGGTGAGTTCCTGCAGTGAATGCTGTAGGCACTGTGTGTCAGTGGTGGAAAGATTGGAAACTAAATTAACTGACAAGCAATCTTCAGCAATGCTTCAGCTATTCCAATGCTATTTTAAAACATGTAAGGTTTCAACAAGACCAGCAACAGTGGTAACATTTACATTTACATGTACGATTATCCTTAAATAGCTGTAATTAAATGTCATGTTGAACTGATAGATAGTGATTAAGTCACCCAAAGTAGTAATTCATAGCCTCAGTGTAAGCTGGAAGAACAGCATCTCGTCTTCTGCTTCGGGACTTTGCCGCCCTTCAGCACTCAATATTGAGTTCAGTCATTTTAGAGCCTGAACATCTCCTTTCATGTCCTTTACTCACCCCTACACCCCCAATCGTGTCATGACTTGGGCGGTTTTCAGCAAAGCCAGCCAGCCCATTTTCACTACTCATTGTCCCCATTATCAGCTTTTCTCCTCCCTTGGCCTACTATCAACCATCCCTTTGTCTGCCTAATTTTTTTTCTCTCTCTCTGGGCTCGGTCTTCACCTAATCTACACATCCCAACCCAAGTTCCATTTCTCGTCAGAGTCTGACTTTTTAAAAAAAGTACAAAGTTTGAAACTAAGCATCCCACTGACTTCATAGGGACATAAAAGTAGGGGGGCAAAGCTGGCAAACATAATTATGAATCATCCAGAACACGGGGAAGTTAGCTCCTGGAAATAGGAGCACAACTGTCAGATTTCAAACAAAACATTCAGCCAAAACACAAGAATGCCAATACCTGTCCTTCTAGGTGGTAAAGGTTGAGGATTTGGAAGGTGATGGATAAAGAGCCTTGGTGAGTTGCTATACTGCAACTTGTAAATGGTGCAACCTGCTGCCACTGTCTATTGGTGATGAATTGAGTAAATGTTGAAGGTGTTCTATATGGGTGCCCTTCAGTTGGGCTGCTTTCTCTGGAATGGTGTCAAGCTTCTTAAGTCTTGTTGGAGCTGACCTCATCCAGGCAAGTGATGAATATTCCATCACTCTTCTGGCTTGTAATAGTCATAGAGTTTTACAGCACAGAAAGAGGCCTTTCAGCTCAGCATTTCTGCCCCAGTCATCCAGCACCTATCTACTCTGAAAATTCTGGTTCTGTCAATCTGTTGGTCCTGACCCTTGTTTCTTTTCAAATAACACGTTTGTACTGAAATACTGAAAAATGAGTTGTGAGAAAAATAGAGATAACAAGCATGGGGCTGGATGAACACAGCAGGTCAAGCAGCATCATAGGAGCAGGAAAACTTGACGTTTCAGCATCTGCAGTACCTTTTATCTCTTTATCTGTGAGAAAAATAAAAGGTTTACCAGACATCTGATGCAACAAAATTCGTGTTTCGACGTGTAACAGTGACATTGTATGATAATTCATAAAGGCAAGTGGCAAACAACTAACATTAGTTATTTATAGAATTTGGAACAGCTGTGACGATTGTAACTTCCTGATTTGTACTTTGTACCATGCTACTTTTTAACAGCATGTGATAACTGTAACAGTGCAGTCAATGTACAGTTCAGGCAACGGTTGCCACGTGACAGCAAAGATGTTCCTCTGTAGTAAGCTGACAGTTTTCTAACTCATCCTTTTGCCAGTTGGGAGCAAGAGTTCAAGAAATGAGTCTCCTGAGATCTTGAATCACAGCTAAGCACAGAGCTGCGGACCAGATGGTAATCTTGGTATGAAGACAAGCCTTAGAAAAGGGACTTCTCTTAAATCAAGCAATAATCTATTGCAACTTACGTGCCTCAAACAGAAATGATAGAACAGCTTCCTTGATTTTTAATTCATCAGCACTTTGAAAACCAAGTATGTTCACTTTAACAATAAATAGTTATAGTTGTACGCAAGAGAAAATGTTCTGAGACTGCTTCTAGAAAATGTCTCCCTGGTGAGCAGCATAAACTGAAGTTGTGGGCTGCATAAACATGCAGTGCTCACATTTTTTAATCCACAAATTAATAACAGTTCTTAGGGAGTGTACACTTTGTTTCTATTTTGCACAGTTGATGAGATTTCTCACAAAGAGCACTAACTCAAAATTATCTCAATAAACCAAATTCTTAAGAATGTTTTACTGGTCTATTGGTATAGTTTTGCTTTGTGAAATGCTTAAAAATAGTTTGTTAATTCTTCCTTTTTGGAAGGAATATATTCATTGCCAGGAGACAACGAAGAGGTTCCCCTGTAGTAAACTGACAGTTTTCTAGGTCATCCTTTTGCCAGGTTGTTAAAATAATCATAAGGCAAATTTATGTCTGGTAGCCATTTTCCTTGGTCAAAGTTATGAATGAACAGTTTAATTTGGCAATTATAAAAAAATACAATTCAGCTGAAAATAAAAGCAGTTTTCGTACACTCCGCACATCTGATTTGGCACTTATGGGCAAGATGGAGTTAGTTGATTTTAGACTAAGTTTTGATAGAAGATAACTTACGGTGGAGCAACTGCTTTGTCAGGATCTGAGCAATAGCAAACCACTTGTTCTGCCTACTTGAAATGTGAATCTTCAGTCCAAATTTGCAAATTTGAATGAAAGTTTAGAAAATAATGTTGTCATGTAGTTTTTGGCTAAAATGTTAAAAACTGGATTTAAGTTAGTCTGAATTAAAATTTGAAATATGACTTGAGCAGGATGCAAGAAGGATTGCAATACATCTGCCCCACCCGCTCCAACCACCACCTCATTTTATATCCCATGTGATAGCCAATGCAGCAATGAGAAATTCACACCATCTGGCAGAAATCAAACTTTGGGATGAGACAATTTTCGCCTTTAATGTTTTTCTACTTGCACCCCTGCGGAGATGTATTTAAAATGTATCATAGTTTAAACATTTTAAAAAGAGCACAATAGGACTCTGGCTTACAATCACAACGACAGAATGAACAGACTTGATATTAATTCTGGCAGATGGGAATTTGTGTATTGCACATGCGCTGCCTTAGCTGCCTGTGCAAAGTATTGATGTGTGGTTGTCAGGTGCGGTGCCAGATTATGAGCTGCTGGTTGAGGAGGATGAGTTCGAATGATGAAGCATGGGGACATAGCAAAGATTTAATGTGGTCATGAACACAAGGCAGTCAGGCAGGCAGGACATCCCTGAGCACGGTTGCTGACTGAGAGAAAATGAGATATCTGGCTGCCGACTTCCAGATAGTGTAGTTTGCAAACATCTTGCAAGAGTTGCAACTACAGCTTTAGTTTCTTTTTCACCTTGCTGATGGCACCTGCTTTCCAAGTCATGCCTGCCTTGGACAATTTAACAAATAATATCTCCCCAGTAACTCCAGATCCTATGTAGGTAATGATTATTTAGGTAATGGAGAAAGCTGCCTGTCAGACTGTTGTGCACCTTTGACCTGAAGAACTCTCTCTTTTGGATCAGTATGTGTGAGCAATGACGAGGAGACTATATTTAAAGTATAACCTTTTGTGTGCCAAGCAAGTTTTGTTGGTTATAAAGCACTGAGTTGTAGGCCTTTCCTCTACTTGCACTCTAATCACTAAATTTTCTAAGGCTGCTTAACTTTATTGATTTGCCAACCATTATGAGATCAAGATTACTGATTGCACAATGTTCAGAACTATTTTCATCTCCTCATATACTGAAGCATTTTATGCCTATATGTAACAAGACATTTGAGCTAATAAATGGCAAGTAGTACCTTCACAAATTCCAGACAATAACCATCACGAACAAGAGATAATCTAACCATTGCCCCTTGACATTATATCATTGCTGAGTCTACTGTCCACATCTCGGGGATTACTGTAGACCAGAAACTGAACTGAACTATTCATATAAATGCTGTGAACGCAAAAGCAAGTCAGAGGCTCAGAATTCCTGCCCTGTGTAATTCACCCTCTATCTTCCCAATGAATGTCTGCCAATTACAAAGCACAAGTCAAGAGTGTGGTAGAATACGCTCCACTTAGAATCATAGAGTCGTAGAGTAATACAGCATGGAAACTGGTCCATGCTGACCGAGGTGCCCACTTAGCTAGTTCCAGTTGCCTGTGTTTGGTCCATATCTATCTAAACCCTTCTCATCCATGTACCTATCCAAATGTTTTTTAAATGTTGCTATTGTACCTGCCTCAACCACTCTCTCTGGCAGCCCATTTGATATGTGCATCAATCTATGTGAAGAGTTGCCCCTCAGGTCCTTGTTAAATCTATCCTCTCTCACCTTAAACCCCCATGACCTCTCGTTTTCAATTCCCCATCCCTGGGAAAAAGACTATATACATTCATCCTATCTGTGCCCGTCATGATTTTATACACATCAATAAAGTCACCACTCATTCTTCTATGTTCTAAGGAATAAAGTCCTATCCTGGACAACCTGTCCCTATAACTCAGGCCTACTAGTCCTGGCAACATTCTTGTAAATCTTCTTTTTAACGTCTTCAGATTAACAATGTCTTTCCTGATAGAGGGTGACCAAAACTGTACACAATACTCCAAATGAGGCCTCAGCAGTGACTTATACAACTGTAACATAATGTCCCAACTCCTATACTCAATGCTTCAACAGATGAAGGCCAGCATGCTAAATGCCTTCTTCACCACCCTGTCCACCTGTGATGCTTTTTTCAATGAACTATGCACTTGTATTCCTCAGTCCCTCTGTTCCATAACACTCCTCAGGACTTTACCATTTACTGTATAAGTCCTACCTTCCAAAGTGCAACACCTCACACTTGTCTGTATTGGATTGCATTTGCCAATCCTCAGCCTACTTCCCCATCTGATCAAGATCCCTCTGTAATTTTTGATAACCTTCCTTGCTGTCATTGATACCTCCTAATTTTGGATCATTTGCAAACTTAATAATCATGCCTCGTACATTCACATCCAGATCATTTATGTAAATAACAAATAACACTGGTCCCAGCACTGACCCCTGTGGCAACCAGTAGTCACAGGCCTGCGTTCTGAGAAACAATCTTCAACCATCGCCCTCTGCTTCCTACCATTGAGCCAATTTTGAATCCAATTAGCTAGCTCTCCCTGGATCCCGTGCGACTGAACTTTCATGACTAGCCTGCTGTGCGGCATCTTGTCAAAGGCCTTACTAAAGGTCATATAGACAACATCCACTGCCTTACCCTCATCTATCCTCTTGATTACCTCTGAAAAACTTGAAAAGATTTGCCAAACATGATATCCCACACACAAATCCATGCTGACTATCCGTAATCTGACCTTGACTATCCAAATGTTGGTTGATCCTGCCCCTTAGTATTCTCTCCAATATTGGCCTACCACTGATGTCAGACTCAATGGCCTGTAGTTTCCTGTGCTTGTCTTTGCTACCTTCCTTAAACAATTTAGGGATTCACTTGAGCCTGATAGCTTAAACTCAAGGTATGTCTTCTTTTTCCTGACCAGAGCCTCAATATCCCTCATCAGCCAGGAATCCCTAAACCTGCCAGCTTTTGCTTTCACCCTGACATACTGTCCTAGACTCCTGATGTCACACATCTAAAAGCCTCCCATTTGCCAGTCCTTCCTTTTCCTTCAAACAGACTCACCCAATTGACCTCTGCTAGATCCTGCCTAATGGCCCCAAAATTGGCCTTGCTCCAATTTAGCACCTTAACCTTTGGACCTGTCCTATCTTTTTCCATAACTATATTAAAACTAAGAGAGTTACGATTGCTGAACCCAGAGTGCTCTCAGACTGACACTTCAGTCACTTGCCTGACCTTGTTTCCTAAGAAGAAGTCCAGTGTTGCATCCTGTGGAGTAGAGCCCTCTACATATTGATTTAAGAAAATATTGATTTAAGAAACGTCCTTGGACTCTTTCTTGCCTGGTGGATGCAGCTCCAACAGCGCCAAGAAGATTCACATCCAGAACAAAGCTTTCTGCAAGATTGGCAACTCATCCTTCAGATACTGTGTAAGTGAATGTGTACTTAGAGAAGTACAGTATAGATATAATGGTTAAGCACCCTTGCCCTGATGTGCCCTTAAAATGTCTTCTTCTTGCTTTCTCTCCCACTGCGTCTGGGTTCAAGTCCTACTTCTGCAGTTAGAGTGGAGGGAGATGTTGCGTGTGACACTGGTGATTTTGAAGATTTGGGCAATTATCCCTTAGAGGTTTTGGGCCTAGAGCACCCAGACCCACTCAAAATCTTCAGCACAGATGCAGGCTCACCGTCCTTCAGTTGAGCTGCTGAAGGCATTGAGGTCATAAGTAGAGGGGATGGGCACCTCTGGAGTGTCCTCAGAAGGAGCTGCTGGGGTGCTTGACTGTTGTGCCAGCTCTTATGGGTGCCTGCTCGCACCACCCATTGGCAAATTGGCCACATACTGTGCCTTGACCCGCTGTTGTTTTGCTATTCATGCTGAGCGTCTATGGCTAGAGCTTTGATGTGTAGGTCTTAGTTCATATCTGACAGCCGCTGAGTGTTTTATTGGACCTGCATCTGGCAGGCACCACCGTTTCATGGCAGAAACATGCTTGCATACCAGACCACTACAGTAGTTAGAACTTGGATAGACTCCTCCATCTCTCATCCCAGCCTCCTGAGGAATTCTGATACATCTGCATGATGTTGCCGTGATACTCTCTGCCGATTGACCTTGTCTGTTATTGCTAAGTATAGAGGCACGTCTTCTTCCTGGGCTTGGCTATAGGCTTGACCTCTGACAGCTCTCTGAGTGTCAGAGACTTCTGGTCCTTCTTCATTCATTAGCTGAGCAGACATATGTCAGTGATTTTCTTATCATATCGCACCTCTGAATATGCCACAGCTAAGGCACCCTCTGATATGTGCTGCTGGAGGCTATGAGTGAATGTCTTGCAAACGTCCTTTGAGGTTTCACACATTTCTTCCTCAGAGGTGGTGTGGCTCAGAGGCACTTCCTTGCTAAACATTTGTAGGTGGTAGTGGAAGCCCACAGAAGAGAAGAAGAATAATTAATTGTTGAAAATAGAATGAAGCTTATGCAAAGCAATGTGTTTGAGTTGTTTCATCTAAGAACAAAGCACAGTATTATTTATTGCTCATCCATTGATGTTCCCCTTTCTTCACAGGAATGCTGCCGGTTTTCTCTGGCCAGTCTAAAGACTCTTTCTCCAAAGCCTTTGAGGAGCTTGATGTCCACCCCAGTAAACTGGTCCTGTCACTGTGCTTTACCTTCAAAGTGGAAAACACCATCCCAAAATTTCAGCTGGGCACGCTAGTTTAGCTAGCTGTATTCATGTTAATTTCCATTGAATGTGGATTTTAACCTGTAATGCTGACACAACTAAATGAGAAGAAAAACATAGGGAATTTGAGGCTAAAGGCTCAGCCAGCAGTGATGGAGCACTTAGAGTCAGGGATGCTCAAGAGGTCAGAATTTAAGGAATTGAAATGTCTCGGTGAGCATGAAGCTGGCAAAGATTGTGTAGAGAGAGAGAGAGAGAGAGACAAACCCATGGAAGGATTAGAAACTAGAATGAGAATTTTATTGTGTAGGTGTTGTTTAATCAGGAAACTATGTGTACAAGTCATATTAGGGTTTACGATTGGAACTGAACTTAGTGTGATTAAAGATATTAATTTTTTCATGACCTCAAGTTTACAGAGCATAAAACATAGGAGACAAGCCAGGCATGCATTAGAGTATTCAAATCTAGAAGTAAGAAAGATATAGGAGAGGTTTCAGGAGCTAATGAACAGAGACATGGGTAGGGATGGACAGAGTTACGTATCTGCGTCATCATTAAGGGCACCTATGTTTTTTGGAACATGTTCATGGGATCAGAACAGTTTGATTTAGCCTTATAAAGGGATGAAATCAATGGTTTGGGAATGAAGTTTGCCATGGATACTGAAGACTATGGCATTGGTTCCATTTACTTGATAGTAACAGAAAGGAAACAAAAGGAAGAAGAATGTTTCTACTACCACGAAGTCTAATAATTGTTCCCATTTGGAGTAGCTTGGAAGTTTTTGCAATAACTACAGAAAGTGCTATAATTATACAATTCATTGTTGCAAAAGATTTTTTTGACCTTTTTGTCTTCGGCCACTAATTCTCAGCCCTTTGTGTATCTGAGCGGAAAGGGGTAGAGATCCAATTTATGAATGTTTTGCCTTTTCCTTTTGTTGACACATAAAAACTGGAATGCAACATGAGGAATAATTGGAAACAGTACCCATTCTTCTTGGACTTTTCTAAATGTATTCCCAGCAGGCACTGAGCAAGCAGGCTTTCATTCCCTGTCTTTCGTGGATCACATTTGAGGGAGAAAATATGCTGAATTGAATGCTTGCTTTTTTCTTGAAAGGTGTGAATATTCTTATCTTTGTCCTGCAGTTTGAAGAAGTACTTTGAAAATTGCTTCAAGACACCTCTGCCTCTAAACCAAAAACTGAGTGGCAGGAGGATTCATTATTTTATTTTCTGACACACAAAATAGAATAGCCATTGGAATTAATATCAGATTTGTAAATTTTCACTAGAATTTGTCTTTCAACATGTAATATTTTAAGTCATTAGTAACCAGTCTCCTGAAGACATCATGTGGAAACCCAAAGATGTCATCGCTATTGTTTCTGTTCACATCTCGTGAGGTTTAAATTTTAGAAATTCAGTGTTATTCATAAACCTGATTACTGTACCTTCCCATCTTGCAGACATGTATATCAATACCATATCTGCCTTGCGTGCTGTGGGGAGGACTCAGCAGAAGGTTCAGCAGATTTTTGCATTTTGTTCTGTAAATGTTTGAAGTAATTATTCAGTGGGCTGATTTGGTTTAACTGCTGTTGTCACTCTGCCTATAAAAAAGTCAATTTAATGACATAGGACAGTGAATAAAATGTTAGATTGCCTTCGGAAAAAATTTTGCAAATTTGAACTTCTACAGCCTTAGGTTGTCAAATTTGGATTATTAAGTCACTTTATTATGCTACTTACTGAAAATTCATAGCAATGCATGCACTGTTGTGATTTGTTATCTTTGGAATTAAAATCCAGTGATATTAATTCTGAACATATATTCTTTAAATTATTTTAGGCAGCAAATGTTGAAAACCTTTCCATGATGTGGCTAATGTCAGGAAGGAATCTGATTAACCAACCTGTGAGTCTCCTAGATCTTTGCTATGGCAAGACGGATAACCTGAACCTTCAGTATGTGGTAAGTATAAATGCAAATCTAAGATGTACTAGCCAGTCAATCATTGTTAAACTGGATTGTTATTGAAAAATTGAATAAGAAAATCAATAACTATTGAACTAAATGAGTATAAAAGAGGATCTACAATTAATATTTATATTTTCCATCTCTGGATTTCTCTAACAGTTTCTGTGCTTTCTTGGGAATCCTACTATCCAACCTACACTGTAAATTCATCTCATCTAAAACTGTGACACTTATATTTAAGGCCATTGCACCCCTCACGCTTGTCTTTGCTGACCTAGTTGGTTTCTGGTCTCCTAAGAGTTTCAATTCAGAATTCCCATTCCCATGTTTTTCTTGGTATCATCCCTCACAATTTCTGAAAGCGTCTCTAGCCTTATAATTTCTGCAGAACTCTCATTTCCTTAGACTCCAGTCACTTGCACATTCCTCCCTATCTTCACTCACTACCTATCATGTATTTTCAAGTGGAAGCACTGTACAATGTTGCTCACTGGATTAATCATTAAAATCATGCTTGTCTTTCAGTTCTTCTTTTGGAGTATATAATTTACATGCAGCTGTTTCACTAACCACCACAGAAAACAAATAATAGTGACAATCTAAATTTTTGAATTACTCCCTGAACATGCCTGCCTGAGAGCTTCACAGCAGAGTTTACTGGACTCCTATTAGTTGGGGTAGAATCAAACTGATGACAGTAATCACAATTGAATGTTGGAGACACAGCTCAGATTGTGCAGCTGTGTCTGTGACCTTTATGGCTGTTGACTTTTATAGAATCCAATTTTTCCAGCTCTTCTGTGTTCAATACTAACTGCAGATGCAGTGACTTTGAAGTGTCTGATGGAAAAACATTACGTATGTCATAAAAATTGGGTGGAAGAGCGCATTACATTTTTTTTCCCTGTGTCAAGGAGTTGACCTGTCAGTTTCCAACTGGAACAAATTCACAGTGACAGTTTCCAGTCTCTATAGATTGCAGTTTTGAGTACACTATTTCAACCTGTATCTTGACTATCAAGTTGTAAATCATTCCCACGTTAAATTATTTATGAAGTGCACTCTATCATGTCATACACCTGCTTATTGACTAAATATAACAGATGTTCAAGTTCAGCTCTAGGTGCTTCCAGTGTTTCCAATGCTGTCTGAAAACAATATATTGTGCTTTAATTAGTTCCTTGTTTTATATCATTATCCAGAGACTTAAGAATTTTTTCACCTAATGCGACAGATTTTCTTGTTTTAGCAATTGTTGAAAGGTTCATTGGAGAGAGTGAAGCATTTTAAAAACATTGTAGAACATTGCTACTCACAATTGCATGATAGATTTAAAAAATTAAGCCAGTTTTTAATGTGATTTCCTACCAACAGCTGGAAGATCTCGCCTATCCTTTGTGTAAAGAACTTACTTTTTTTATTGGAAAGGACTTTTGTCCATGTTGAGTTGCTGCATTCATTCTACCAGATTCCAATTAGTCTGCAGCTAAGTTTAAAAAGAAAATGTCATGGGGAATGAGCATGGACTTAGTTCAGCAGTAGGCAGCTGTTCCTCCTTAACACTACAGCATTAAATGGTGGTTTACTGTGAAAAAATGGTAACTTGAATACTTTAGTGTGTCAAAAATCATATCATGCATTAATATTAGTATGTAAACTAAATTGCTAATGTTTGTGCACCAATAATATGTGAACTCATAGATTAATCTTTGAATCCAAGCCTGTTCCAGTCTGTAAATATTAATATGTATTTACATAGGCAATAAGTTACATTCTATCAATAGTTACCATAACATTTTAATTGACAGTTGCGGTTTAAAATTCTGTCAATGTTAGATTAATTTTCAAATGAACACAAACTTGATCATCATTTTTCTGTGCAATTTTCCAATAATAAGTTTTTATAGTGAAAAAAATAAAGAAGTGATGCAAGAACTGCCATTTTTATGTGTAGGAGTCTAGGAGTTAGAAGCAGGAAAGACCTCTTAGCTCTTTTAATCTGCTCCACAGTTCAATAAAATCACGACTGATTTGGCTGTGGTTTCAGCTCCAATTTCCTGTCTATACCCTGTAACCCATGACTCTCTTTTCAATTAAAAGTCTCCCTAAAAAGCCTTGAATAAATTTAAATACCCAGCCTCTATTACTTTCCACACTCTTACAATGCTTTGAGAAAAAAATAATTTTCCTCCTTTAAATCTTAAAACATCTTATTCTTAAGACTCCACCACAAGAGGAAACATCTTCTGGCTGTTCACCTGTACTAGACTCTCAGTTTCTTATATTTTTCAATAAGGTCACTTCTCATTGTTCGAAACTCCTAAGGGCATAGGCCTACCCTATTTAACCTTTCTTCATCCCAGGAATAAGTCTTGTGAACCATATTTGAATTGCTTTTAAAACAATTTCATTTCTTTTTTCAAGTGAAGAGACCAAAATTGTACGCAATTAGTATGTTTAAGAATCACAGAGTGAAGCTGTTGCATATAAATATTTCTGACCATTTTGTGACAATGGCAGTCCAAAGCACAGAAGATCAATATGGTCACCCAAATGGTAATTGCATTTGACAGAAACCTGTGAATAGGTTGTATGCCTACCTACCCAGGTGAAAATGGTTAAAATATCCTAAAAGAGGGAGAATATAAAATTGAAACATTGTGATAGATCTGTTAAAACTTGTTTTCAGGAAGAATTTTTAGTCATATTGTAGTTTTCCTTGACTTTGAATAATTTATTACTCTTGTGTATTTTTTGTTATTTGCAAATTATGATGTTGCAAGTGAGTAAACTTTTTAGGTCTGGTTTACTTAATTTATTGTTCAAAAAAGTGGCTATAAACAAAAAAAAGTTCCCACTTTTAAAAAATCTTGTATTCAGTCCTCATGAGTTCATTTTATATTTATTGATGAAGTCAATTTTATAGTTAGGTTATAAATTGCTAATTGCTTGTTGCTTGATTCTGAAACTGAGGAAATGCCATTAGTATTGGACCCATTCACAGACGTTGCCAAAAGACAGCCTTTCTGCACCAAGTACAGCAATTCACCCATATACGGGAAACAAGATGTTCCCAACCGAGATAAAAGGTACTGCAGATGCTGGAGAATCCGAGATAACAAGCATGGGGCTGGATGAGCACAGCAGGTCAA
>JAHRHZ010000266.1:43972752-44000860 GCA_024137785.1 Ginglymostoma cirratum
TTTTCCTGCTCCTATGATGCTGCTTGACCTGCTGTGTTCATCCAGCCCCATGCTTGTTATCTTACAATTGAAATTGTTAGAATAAGAGGGGTGGAAGGAAGTCTCCTATTTTTATTAGTTTGTAAAATTGAAGGTGGTCAAATTTGAGGCACAGGATCTCTTCTCAATTTATGTAACTAGTTCGTTTAACAATGTACCTCAAAATAAGTATTATGATAGTGCTGACAAAAGACTGTCAACATTTTATTTCCATCATCTGATTTTTAATACAAGAACTTTTCATGGACTAAAATGGTTTAAAAATACTGACTTCACGTAGCTGCAATGAACTCTTGAGCACAGGTTGAGCCAATTTATAAAACTATCAATAATTCACAGAAGTGTTACACTACAGAAGGCCTATTCACCCATCATGCCCACACCAGTTCTCTAAGCTTTTTGACCTTGTGCCAATCCTCCATTGCCTTACATGTTGCTTTTATTTAAATAATCACCAAATGTCCTCTTGAATGCTTGAATTGAACCTGCCTCTAACACACTTCCAGGTAGTGAATTCCAGATCCTAACTACTCGCTGTGTGAGAATTTTTTTTCACTTATATTTGCTTCTTTTACAAAACACTTCAAATATATCCATTGTTTCTTGATCCTCTTAAAAGTGGAATAGCTCCCCTATTTTCTCTGTCCAGATTCTTCCTGATTTTGAAAACTTCCATCACGTCTCCTCTTGGCTTTCTCCTTTCGAGAAAAACAAATAAATGAAATAAAACCCATTCTGAACTGAAATTAATATGTCTTTAAAATGACTGAACCAGTCGCATTGGTCTGTGTCAAACAACTCAAGAATGCAGGGGAAATTCAGCACTCTGGCAGCGTCTATGGAGAGAGAAAGAGAGTTAATATTTCAAGCCCAGTATAACTTTTTTTGGAACTGGTTCTCTCTCCACAAATGCTGCCAGACCTGTGCAATTTCTCCAGCATGTTTGGAGTTTGTTTCAGGTTTCTACCATGTATAGTATTTTGCCTTTACTCAGGCCTGTGTCTCTCATTTGACTTGCATCTTTCTGGGGTTTTCACTTGTGGGATAAAGGTTACCTGCAGATAATGTAGCCTTTTAAAAAGGCCAGACATGGGAATTCACAAATGAACTGTATTCCAGGGAACTACTTTGGGACAAAGGAGAGAGAAAGATGATAGATTCATAACAGCAAAACTGAATGGCTTGCGCTTGCTGTCTGTTTTTCTCTGTCTCTGTCCCCTATTTTGTTCTCAGTAAATCTGAGAAATATTTATTCATAGAGAACTCTTAAAATAAATTTTGGTGCCATGGAGGATGTAAGTCATCAATTAAACAAGTGTAGTCTCATGTTAAGCCTAACACATCAGAAACTCTAAGGACTTGTAAATTGCATATTCTTGATCCTCCTTTTTGTCCTAAATGTTCTCTCCTTTTTAAATTTATACCTGTATTTGTGTGTATGTTGGGGCAGTGGGAGTGAGGGTGGTGGGGGTGACACAGTTTATTATTTTCTTGGGAAAAGTAAGTCATAAAATTCCTGCTCCTTTCAATCAAGAAGACCTTGTAAGTTTTTTTTAACTATAGAACTGTATTTTAGTTAAAGCCTGATATAGCTGTATGCTAAAAATAATTTAAAAACCTTTGTTGCAGACAACTGGAAGGGTTTAAAAAATGAGTTCTTAGAGTCTGGGTTTGTTCCCACAGGTGAACAAAAGAACTGTCATGCAAGAAATAAATTATTCCGTCAAATGCTATTCAGAAAATGCTGCAAAAGTCTACGTTATTGCATTTGACAATACTTCAATTTTTCTAAATTTATTTTGCCCTGCTGTATTAAAGGAAGTGTCCTTGGAGTAATTAAAAGAGGTAGTGAGGCATATGGCAGTGGATCTCCATGCAAAAAGTAGAGAAATAGAAATTGCAAAATGGCTGACGAAACATCTAGAGAGAAACTGAGTATCTTGAAACATACAAAGTAAAATTGGAACAGCTAAGGTTAGGACAGAAATTCCAACATAAACAGAGAAAAGAGAATTCCATACAAAGAAAAAGAGGAGGGAGGAAGGGGAAAAAAAGAGAAAGAAAGGCAGGAATTAAAAGAAGAGAGAAAATTCCTAAGAAGTGAATGGGAAAGATGAGTGAAATTTAAGTTTGGACATCTTGTGCTAAGAAGGGAGAATCCTAATGAAGGTGGCCCTGGTGAAGGAACCACATTTATGGGGCATGCATTCATATATTATAGGACATGAACCCAGGTCCACCACAGCAGCTGGTGAAATTTAAGTTTGATTAATAAATAAAATTGGAGTATGAAAGGCAACCTTTATAATAGTGACAGTGGAACTATCATCAATTGTTATAGAACCCATCTAGTTCACTAATGTTGTTTATGGAAGGGAATCTTCCATCCTTAACTTGGCTGGTTTACAGGTGACT
This sequence comes from Ginglymostoma cirratum, assembly GCA_024137785.1. Classification (NCBI taxonomy): domain Eukaryota; kingdom Metazoa; phylum Chordata; class Chondrichthyes; order Orectolobiformes; family Ginglymostomatidae; genus Ginglymostoma; species Ginglymostoma cirratum. The sequence continues at coordinate 43,975,207 of JAHRHZ010000266.1, forward strand.
AAGTGCCAACAAAGTTGGCCGTTACCTGTCCTCTGAAGTGGCGTAGCAAGTTACTCAGTTCAGAGGGAATAAAGGATGGGTAACAAATGCAGCTTAAAGTTTACCTAAAGAGTGAACTGGTGTTGTGAGTTGAGTAACAATGAGGGTAATCGCAAGCTTACCAATGGCAGGGATAAATATTTTATTGAGAACAGATTTGCCTGGCAGTAAGCAATCTCCCTCAAATAGAAAAGTACAGTCCAGAGCAATTGGAAAGAATGCCAGCAGCAAGTGGCAGAAAGGCTGGGAACCAAAAAATTCAGAGCCTTACTGGAGGCAAAAAGATTTATGGGTATTGTAGTAGCTCAAGAAGAGTAAGCTGCTCAGAGACCAGGAATTCAAAGAGTTTCGGAAGCCTCCAGGGACAATAAAATCTTTAAGGTTCAGAGTGACTCCAAGAAGAGTCACTTGAATTAAACAGAGTTAAAGATAGTCTAGCAGTATCAGAACAGCTCAGGTCAGAGCCCAAAGTAGTTAAGAGAGCCTGAGTTATGGCAGTAGCTATAAAAGAAGACAAGTAAGGGTCAGGGAAGGTGACAAAAGGTGAAAGGACAGCACCTGAGAAACAGATCTCTCCTTGGTGAAATAACAGGGTGGGGGGGGCAAAGGAATTCTCAGACACGCCGAGAGAATGTGAAGTTGAGGCCTCACTTAGTGGTTGAGCTGCAGGGAGTACATCCAATTAATTATAGTAGTCATGCAGAAAACGTGGAACAGGCTAGAGAGAAAGCCCTCTTCAGAACAAAGGAAAAAGAGAAGGAAAGTTATCCCACACAGACACCATTGGCGAAGATCATCAGGGGAATACCAGTGGGATAAAAATGGAGTTACCCACTTGGAGATCAAATGAACAAAACTGAGTTTCAAACCCTAACCAGTCTAATTAGGTTGATATAAATTTCAATGAGAGCAAGGTGTAACATACATGTGTTGGAACGTAAACATCAGATTACCACCCTCTGACTTCCTAGAAATCAAATTTGTAGAAATGCCCAAATTTGATGTAAGGATTGTAGAACTGGATAGTAAAGAATTAAAACTCAGAAAGGTGTTGCAGCCCAGGGAACAAATCCAGCTGCCATTCCCAAAACAGCTTTTGAACCAACTTAAGATGAAGAGAGTGAATGCAGAATGTCTGTGTGATGTTGCCATAATTTTTGTATTGTCATTTCATACAAATCTTGTCATGGACTGGTCATTATAAACTGAAAGGAGAAAAATTGTTTACCTTCCTTCCTTGTGGTGAGCAATTATATGATTATGGTAAAAGTGAATAGACTTATCAATTTTCAATTTCTCCACCTGATCTTTAATACCTAGAATCTTTCATGAACTAAAATAATTTTTAAAAAGAAAATCACTCACTTAAGGTGGTCACAACAATCATTTGAAAGCAGGTAGAGCCAATTCACGAAATCATTCATAAACAAAATGCAGGTAGTTGAAAAGAGGAGATCCAATACATCATTCCTCACCTGATCACAACAAGAAAAAATCAACTTCAATTTATTTGGTGCCTTATCAAGTCATCTGGACGTGCCAAAGCAGTTCACAAGCAATGAAGTTTGAAATTCTATAAAAGTATTCATACCATTTAGAAATGCATGAATTATGTGAAATGCAACTTATCCAAAAGCAGGTTATCTGACAGTCGTAGAGAGATACAGCAAAGAAACAGACCCTTCAGTCCAACGCATCCATTCCAACCGGACATCTAAATAAATCTAGTCCCATTTGCTAGCATTTGGCCCATAGTCAAATACAGTAGTGATGGTAAAAGAAATTGCTAGAAAGGCTCAGCAGGTCTGGCAGCATCTCTGGTGAGAAATCAGAGAACTGAGTTCTGAGGAAGGGTCACTCAACCCGAAATGTTAACTCTGATTTCTGTCCACAGTTGTTGCCAGACCTGCTGAGTTTTTCCAGCAATTTCTATTTTTATTTCTAATTTACAGCATCTGCAATTCTTTTGATTTTCACATCAGTGACAGGGAGGATGAACAAGCCGACAATAGCACCTCCACAGGGAGCCATTCAGGTGGAGGAAGCAAATAGGAGTGAAGTTGTGGTGGGGAACAATATAATTAGGTGGATAGATACTACTCTCTGCAGCATTGAGCGGAAGGTCCAAAGGTTGTGCTATCCTCATCGGGGCTGGAGAAGAACTTAGAGAGGGAGGAGAGGGATGTAGTAGTCATCATCCATTCATTGGTAAGGCTAGAAAGGATGTTCTTCTGAAATATTTTGATCAGTTAAGAGCTAAATTGGTAAGTAGAACATCTAAAATAATAATCCTGAGATTACTACCTGAAGAATGGCCAAACTAGCTCACGATAAATAAAGTTAAAGGGTTAATTGTGTAGCTCAAAGATTGGTGTGTGTGGAATGGCTTTCATTTAGTTGGGCACTGGCTCCAGCACTAGGGTAGAAAGGAGTTATTCTAGTGTGATGTGTTTCACTTGAACCATGTGGAGCCAGTGTCCTGGTGAACTAAATAACTAGGGCTGTAGATAGGCTTTATGTCTAATTAAGAGAGATGTAGGGTTTGGGAGAGGGGAAATGTAGGCTTAAACAGCAAGATGATATGGCACCATTACATTGTGGATTTTGGATAATGATACCTATAGGAAGGGACAGAGAAACAGAGATCAACAGCAGTATATAGGTTAAAAGGGAGAAAAATGGTAAAAAGGCAAAGTTAATGGCTCTTTATTTGTATGTGTGTCATTGAGGATTCTGAGGGTGTATTCGATTAAGTTTAGAAGGATGAGGGGAAATCTCATTGAAGCTTACAGAATACTGAGAGGTCTGGATAAAGTGGATGTGAAGAAGATGTTTTCAGTAGTAGGATAGACTAGGTGGGACTCAAGAGCACAGCGTCAGAGTGAAGGGATGGCTCTTTAGAACTGAGATGAGGAGGAATTTCTTCAGTCAGAAGGTGGATAATCCGTGGAACTCATTGCTGCAGCGGGTTATGGAGGCCAAGTCATTGAGTGCATTTGAGACAGAGATAGATATGGTCTTAATTGGTAAGGGGATCAAGGTTACAGGGAGAAGGCAGGAGAATGATGTTGAGAAACATAACTGCCATGAATGAAAGGTGGAGCAAACTCGATGGGCCAAATGACCGAATTCTACTCCCATATCTTATGGTCTTATTTGGAACAAAATAAGTGAGTTAATGGATACAATCTAATTGCTATTATGGCATCATGGTAACAAGGAGATCAAAGTTGGGAGCTAAATATTCAGGGATATGTGTATTGAAAGGATAGGCAGGAACGAAAGAGTGGTATGTGGCCTAGATAGGGGATGGATTATATATGATGGCAAGAAGTGAATTTGGATCAGGAGATGTACAATTCACATGGATAAAGGAAAGAAATAAAAATGAAAATGGTAGCCTAACAAAGCTATATAGAGGGAGAGAGAATAAACCAGGAGATAATTCAGGTGAGGAACAAAGGCAGTACGTTAATCATTGGAGAGTTTAATCTTCATCTAGATCGGGAAGATTAAGTTGGCAGAGGTAGCCATAAGAAAAAATTTACAAATTGTATTGGGACAGTTTCAAAGAAGAGTGTGTGTGGACCGAACCAGGGATCAGGCCGCTTGTTATGTAATGAGAAAAGTTTAATAAATGATATCATAGTAGAAGATCACACAGGAAACAGTGACCATATCATGGTACAACTTAGCCTTCAGTTTGAGAGAGAGGAACCTGGGTCAGAAAATATTGTGCTAAGCGTAAATTAGGGCAGTGTCAAAAGAATGAGAGCAGAGCTGACTGGAGTGGTTTGAGAAAAGAAGCAAAAATAGTTGAGAACCAATATCAAATATTTATTTAAGAAGTTCATGATTCACAGCAAAGCTATATCCCAGTGAGAAAGAAGAATTATTGGAAGGGGATATGCCAACCGTAGCTAACTAGGGAAGTTAAGGAGAGCATAAAATTGAAAGTTAAAAGAAACATACGTTTAAAGATTTGTGATATGCCAGAGGATTGGGAAAGTTTTAAAAACCGACAAAGAATGGTCAATAAAAAAGGGAGAAGGTAAAATTTGTGGGTAAACTTGCAAGTAATATCAAGACAGACAGCAAAAACTTCATTACGTATATGAAAAGGAAATGAGATGCCAAATGAAAGGACCCTTAGAGAACGAGCGTGGGGAAATAGTAATGGGGAACCAGGAAATGACAGAGTTGATTAAATACTTTGCATCAATCTTCGCAGTAGGAGACACAAATAGCATTCCAAATTTACTAAATAAGGGGAAAATTGAGGAGAAAAAATAATTACAACAACTATCATTAGAGAAAAAGTAATAGGGAAATGACTGAGGCTGAAGACTGATTGGTTTCCTCAGTCTGATGGGATACACTGAAGGATATTAAAGAAGTAGCTACATAGATAGTGAATGTGCTGGTAGTAACCTTCAAAAATCATTAGATTCTGGATAGGTCCCAGAGGATTGGAAAACTTCCAATCTACATCTTTATTTAAAAAGTGAAGGAGACAAAAATCAGGTCTGTTAGCTTAACATCTGGTATTGGGAAAATGTACAATAAAGGATACAATAGTAGAGCATTTAGAAACACATAATATATGAAACAGAGTGGCCTCCTGAAAGGGAAATCATGCCTGTCGAATGTACTAGAATTCTTTGAGGAGGTAACAAGCAGGGTAGATAAAGAGGAAACAGTGGATGTAGTATATTTGGATTTTCAAAAGGCCTTTGATAAGGCTACTTAATAAAATTAGGCTACTTAATAAAATAAGATCCCAAGACTTTTGAGTCAGTTCACTCAATTGGCTGGATGACTGATTTCTAATGCAGAGTGACACCAACAGCATGGTATAAATCCCACACAAGCTGAGGACTCCATGAAAGACTCTCCTTCTCAACCTTTCCCCTCGCCTGAGGCGTGTTGACCATTGGGTTAAACCACAACCTAGTCTTCTCTCTGTCTAACTAAAGAGCAGCCCAATGGTCTGGTAGTACTATGGCAACTTTAGTTTTTTTCTTCAGTATAATAGCATGGATTGTGGATTGGTTAACTAATAGAAGACAGAGTTGGGATAAGGGGGAGTTTTCAGAATGCTAACCTGCAACTAGTGGTGTGCCACAGAGATCAGTGCTAGGGTCACAATTATTTACAATATATATTAATAACTAGGATGAGAGAAGTGAATGTACTTTAGCCAAGTTTGCAGATGGTAGAAAAATAGGCGCGAAGTTAAGTGGTGTGGATGACACAGAGTCTGTAGTAAAATATGGACAGGTTGAGTTTGTATGAAAAGCTTGGCAGATGAAATATAATGTGGGAAAATGTGAAGTTGTGCACTCTGGCAGGCAGGATAGACAACTCAAATGTTATTTAAGTGGAGAAAGATTGCAGGAAGCTACTTGGGAGTCTGATGAGACAAAAGCTAGCATCCAAGTGCACTGGATAATAGGGAAAACAAATGGAATATTGGTCATAATTTCAAAGGGAATGCTGCACAAAAGCAGGAAGGTTTTATTTAAAGTGTAAAGGGCACTAGTCAGACCACTGTATGAATACTGTGAACAGTTTTGGGCCCCTTATATAAGAAAAGATAAACTGGCATTGGAGTCATTCCAGAGATGGGTCATTGTGATGCTATCGGGTATGGAAGCAGTATCTTCCGAGGAGAGGTTGAGTAGGTTGGGTCTGTACTTGTTGGAATTTATAAGAATAAGAGGCGACCTTTTTGAAATACACAAGATTTTTAGGGGACTTGACAGGGTAGATGTGGAAAGGTTGTTACCCCTTGTGGGAGAGTCGAGGACCAGAGGGCAGAATCTCAGAATGAGTGGTTGCAAATTTAGTATAGAGATGAGAGGATTTTTTTCCTCTCGGAATATAGTGAATCTGTGGAATTCTTTACTGCTGGGGGCTGTCGAGGCTGTGTCGTTAAGTATATTTAAGGTTGAAAGGGACTGATTTTAAATCTAACGTAATTAAGAGTTATGGGGAAAAAGCAGGAAAATGGAGTTGAGGATTAACAGATCAGTCATAATCTCATTGAATGACAGTGCAGACTTGATGCTCCTATGTCTTATGGTCTCATAATCAGTCCATTGGACATTTGAAACAAAAAACAAAAAATGCTGGAAACAGCACAGCATCTTTGTGGACAAAATTAGCATTTCAGGTCTGTGATCTTTCATTTGAACATTATTGAAATTCTGTGACCTTCAGCAAGGGCCGTCTTGTGATTATGGCCAGCTTCTCAGCGTCGGCAGCACCAGTGCTTCTACTGTCTTCTAACTGTCTTTGAAGGCAGCTGGCCATTAAGAAACACTTTCTGATAACTTATTGCTAATCAGCCATTTGGATATGGTTTATTAATTAATTAGGCAATAAAAGGAAGCATAGAAACATAGAAGATAGGAGCAGGAGGAGGCCATTCGGTCCTTCAGCCTACTGTGCCATTCATCACAATCTGGCTGATCATCCAACTCCCAATAGCCTAATCCTGCTTTCTCCCCTTAACCTTTGATCCCATTCACTCCAAGTGCTGTATCTAGCCGCCTTTTGAATACATTCAGTGTTTGGCATTAACTACCTCATTTGGTAATGAATTCCACAAGCTCACCACACTTTAGGTGAAGAAATGTGTCCTCATCTCCATCCTAAATGGTCTATCCCCAATCCTCAGACTGTGACCCCTGCTTTTGGCCACACCCACCATCAGGAACATCCTCCCAGCATCTCCCCTGTCTAGTCCTGTTAGAATTTTATAAGTCTCAATGAGATCCCCCCCATTCGTCTGAACTCTAGCGAAACCAATCTTAACCTAGTCAATCTCTCTTCATATGTCCATCCCTCCATCCTGGTAAACCTCTGCTGCACTGCCTCAAGAGTAAGGACATCCTTCCTCAGAAAAGGAGACCAAAACTACGCACAATATTCTAGGTGTGGCCTCACTAAGGCCCTGTATAATTGGAACAACACATCCCTGCTCCTGTACTCGAAACCTCTCGCAATGAAGGCCAACATACTATTTGCCTTCTTTACTGCCTGCTGCACCTCCATGCTTACCTTCAGCGACTGGTGCACAAGGACACCCAGATCCCGCTGTACACTCCCCTCTTCTAACTTACAGCCATTCAGGTAGTAATCTGCCTTCTTGTTTTTGCTTCCAAAGTGAATAACCTCACATTTATTCAAATTATACACCATCTGCCATTGATTTGCCCACTCACCTAACCTGTCCAGATCATGCTGAAAGATCTCTGCATCCTCATCACAGTTCACCCTCCTACCAACTTGGTATCATGTGCAAACTTTGAGATGTTACATTTTGTTCCCTCATCAAATCAGTAATATATATTGCGGATAGCTGGGGTCCCAGCACCCATCACTGTGGCACCCCACTAGTTACTGCCTGCCAATTTGAAAAGGACCCATTACTTTCAACTCTTTGTTTCCTCTCTGCCAACCGGTTTTCAATCCATCTCAATACACTTTCCCCAATCCCATGCACTTTAATCTTGCACAATAATCTCTTATGTGGGACTTTGTCAGACTCTTTCTGAAAGTCCAAATATACCACATGAACTAGCTCCCCCTTGTCAACTCTACTAGTTACATCTTCATAGAATTCAAACAGATTTGTCAAGCATGATTTCCCCATCATAAATCCATGCTGAATCTGTCTGATCCTGCCACTGCTTTCTACATGCTCTGCTGTAAAGTCGTTGACAATGGATTTGAGAATTTTCCCCACTACTGATGTTAGGCTTACTATTCTATAATCCCCTGTTTTCTCTCTACCTCCCTTTTTGAATATTGGATTGACATTAGCTACTCTCCAATTTGCAGAGACTGTTCAAGAGAATGCTTTACTGATCCTGAAGCTACCTGTAAAATACAGAAGTAGAGGCAGTGTACTCCCACGTCTAAGATGTCTTGCGGTCTTTGATGGTCTTTGGTAGCAACAAACTATGTTCTTCTCTCAAACTGATGCAGGGAACTCCTGGTTTTCTATCAAGAAGGTCAGAAATTACACAACACCAAGTTATAGCCCACCAGGTTTATTTTGAAAACATAAGCTTTCAAATAAACCTGTTGGATTATAACCTGGTGTCGTGTGATTTCTGACTTTATCCACCCTAGTCCAACACCGGCACCTCCACATCATTCTCCTGGATTCTCTTGTAACCATCTGTCCCCATCCCTAAGGGTTAAGCCTGACCACACCAACAAGCCTTCACTAGCAAGGCAATCATATTGGCTCACACCAGCAAACATGCCTGGAACAAGAAAAGCAGGATTGAGCTCCAAAGGGGGCTCAAAGCAAAAGGCCTATCTTTGTGGTTGTGTCTCATGCAATCCTTCAGTGAAAAACGATCAGATGTGTACATTCTTTCTAACTGAAAGGTCAGTAAGCTGATGGTGCGTGTTCAAACCCAATGTTTCAGCCTGATCCTGTACCACACAACATATTTCTTTCTACCTCAACTCAATTTTCTGTCCTTTCCCATTTACATCCTTGATTTGTCTGACCCTTTATGTTGGTTTCAAAGTTTCAGGTTTGCTGGCACTAGCCACCTCCTCTTCACCTGGATGTGCAGTCCCTTCTTATGTACATCCCCCATTAAACTGGTCTGAGGGCTCTCTGCTTCTTCCCTGAAAAAACTGGCCTCATCCACACCACCTCCTCTGCCTGGTTCAGCTCGTTCTCACTTTGAACAAGTTTTGCTTTGACTAGTCTCACTTTATTCAGGTCAAAGACATGGCTAAGGGTACATCATGGGCCCCAGTTATACTTGGCTCTTTGTGGCGTACGTGGAACGTTCCTTGTTCCAATTGCACAAGGGTCTCTCCCCACGACTCTTTCTCCAACATTCAGTGCTTCTTCCCTCTTTCATCTGGCTGTGGAAGTTTATCAATTTTGCTATCTTTCTCTCACCGTCATCTCTGACTCCTCTCTTCTCATCTCTGTTTCCAACTCTGGGGATAGATTAGCTACCAAACTGACCAACTCCCACAGTTACCTTGACTATACATCCTCACACTCTGCGTCCTGTAAAGACTCCATTCCATTCTCTAAATTTCTACATCTCTGTTATATCAGTTCTGATGATGCCACCTTTCAGAATGGATCCTCATAAGTATCCATTTTTTTTCTTAACTGAGGATTCCCCACCACCATGATTGACAGGGCTCTCAGGCATATCTGACCTATTTTTCTCACTTCTGCCCTCACACCTTCCCTCACTCCTCCCCAACACACCAGTAGGGTCCTTCAGTGCTTATTTTGCATTGCCACCAGCCTACGTATTCAGAACATAAGCTGCCATTTCTGTCCCCTCCAGCAGAATGCCACCACCAGACATATATTCCCCTCACTACCCTTGTCAGCATTCCCTCCTGGATGCCCTTCACTCCCAATACCTCCCCACACCCCCATGGCACCTTATTAAGCAATTGCAGATGGTGCAGAACTTATATTTGTTTATATAGAAAGTAGCATCAGGAGTATAGTATTCAGCTCTTTGATCCTGCTCTGCCATTCATTATGATCATGGCTGATCATCCAATTCAATAACGAAAACAGAAGTTGCTGGAAAAGCTCAGCAGGTCTGGCGGCATCTGTGAAGGAAAAATAAAATCAGGGTTAACGTTTTGAGTCCATCACTGGATCCGAAATGTTAACCCTGATTTTTTTCTTCACAGACGCTGCCAGACCTGCTGAACTTTTCAGACAACTTCTTTTTTTGTTCCTGATTTACAGCATCTGCAGTTCTTTTGGTTTTCATCCAATTCAATAGCCTGTTCCTGCTTTTCCCTCACATCCTTTGATCCCTTTGGTCCCAAAGGCAGTATTCAACTCTTTCTTGAAATGTTTGTTCATTGTTGTGCACGCGCACCTTCGGGGTAAAGCAGTGACTAAGCTGCACTTCATTCAATCTAACCTACTGTACTTACTGCTGATAATGTGGTTTTCTGTACATTGAGAAGACACGCAGGCTGGGTGACTGCTTTGCCAAACACCTACTCTCTGTTTGTAAAAATGACCCCAGGTTTTTAGTTGCCTGCTATTTCAACGCACCATCATGTTCCCATGCTAACCTTTATGTCTCAAACCTCCTGCAGTGTTCCATTGAGGCTCAACAAAAGCTGGAGAAGCAGCACCTCATCTTCCAACCTAGGTACCTTGCAGACATCAGGATTCAGCAATGAGTTTAATCGTTTTGGAATGTGAACACCATCCTCTTATGTTCATTACCCTTCCCACATCCCAAGGTTTTGTTTTATATGCGTTGCGTCCAGCACAGCCATCACATTTTCAGCCATACACACTTCTCATTAGCATCCTATTTGGCATTTATTTCTCTCAGTTTGCCAATAACAATCTATTTGTTTATCTATCGTTTTTTTTCTCTCTCTGGGCCCAGTGTCCATATACACCATTCTCTCCTCCCCCCTGCCATCAATATAAGTACCACCCTTTCCTTGCTGTTTTCAGTACTGATGAAAGGTCATTGGACTCAAAGCGTTAACTCTGTTTTTCTCTCAGCAGATGCTGCCAAACCAGATGAGTTTCTCCAGGACTTTCTGTTTTTGTTCAAATGTTATTTTGGGCTTCATTTCGATGGGATTTGAGTTTAGGTTTAAAAATGTCTTGCTGTAGTTATATGGAATCTTAGTGCGGCTGTGTATATCGTTTTGCTCTCATTATCAAAGGAAAGGTATACTTGCCACCCAGTATCTGCCATGGAAAGAATTCAGGAGGTGTGCTGAGCTTTAGTGAAATTATGTCCTGAGTGTCTGTTGCACACTTTAGCTTCCGTCATTCATGAAAACCTAATTAATACATTTAAATTTATTCAACTGCTTAATCCCTTTTAAAAGCAATCATTATATTCAGTTTTCCCATATGAAAACACACATTTGTGTTCATAGCACCATCTCAAAGACACTATAACTTCTTTGATTTACCAATCAAACTGAAACCTGAAAGACACTTCAATCTGAGGATAGAGATAGTAAGAACTGCCGATGCTGGAGTCAGAAATAACACAGTGTGGAGCTAGAGGAGCACAGCAGGCCAGGCAGCATCAGAGGAGCTGGAAAGTTGACATTTTGGGTTGGGACCCTTCTTCGGAAATGAGGATAGATTGTGGAATCAATTATGCGATCACTAATCCTATAATAATAACCCTCATCTTGTGTCAACAAGAAACTGGAATTGAAAATGCTGACTTTTTTTATAACTGCAGATGTTTTCTTTAAAATTTAAAGGGCAAGAGATATAAATGCCTCGACTGTTTGAGTGTTCCACAGTGCTTATTCAGTTTTTATGCACCTTCATTTCTGTAAAGGTCATGTTTTGAACATCCTGCTAAAATTATATCTGTTTGAAGACAACCTTGTCAATGTGTACCTGCCTCTCTGAACCATTTATGTGTAAACAATAACACAGCTGATTCACCCCAGTAAATTTGATGGGTGCCAAATTCGATTTTGTAGGGGGAGAGGGGAGAGAACTTGCGGAATTGGGACTTTGTTGCATGTTGGCTGAGCTGGAGAACCCTTCCACTCCTGTAGAAATTTAGGTCCTAGTAACTTAAAGAAGCTGTGTCAAACATCCTTTCATGAAGACAAATTCAGCTGTTGCCTCCTTTGTTTCACTGCTAATACAGCTGAATCCTTCTTTTTAGTTCAGAGATGCATATTAGTCAAAATTTAATAAACAATAGGACAACCAAGAAAAACATTGTCATACTGCTTAACAAGTGTGACACCCCAAACAACAAACAAAAGATAGGCATATTATAGGAAGGTTTCTGCTATTTAATTTTAATGCAAATCATCCTTTAAAATTTTAAAATGAAATATTTTTTGATCTTACTGTGGTGAAATTGAAAAGATAATGAATTGAAACAAAGAATTTAAGCCACTCCTCTGTACAGAATGTCTAGCCAAAACCTTTGGATCACAATAAAGATTAATTTAAAATAATCAACAGTAAAAAGAACAACCAGCACATATCTTCAAAGTAGTTGATTTTTCATAGTTTATTATCATCAATCCAACTGAATATTCTGACACTAGCAACAAAAGCCAGAGTTGTATTGAATTTTCAAAAACTCAATTAGAGAGTAGTGTGCGAATAATAAATGAAATGCATGCCTCATTAAATTTGCTGATCAGTGACTCGTTATTTGAGTCAATATCACAGCATCCTTTGTGCTAGTGATAAATTTCTCCATGGATTTGAAGGTACGTATGATTAGATTATATTGATGGCTTGCATTAAGCAGGACTCCAGATAATTTGTGTTAGAGAACTTTATCAGCATAGTCTCATTGAATAGCTTTGCTTGTAAAAATATAAACTATCTGGTTCCATTTATGGCAATAGCAAACTAGAATGTTGAATTAGCAAAATGTCTGAGGAGATAGTATTTAACTATTCAAGATCGTTAGGTGAGGAAATACAGTTGGCTGAAGATTGTCACAGATGCTTGAACTGGATTTCTGCTTCAGTTTAGAGGAGGAAAGTTGCACCAAAGGTATTGATTTAACTGGATTAGTCAAGGAAACACACTTTCCCAACACGGGGAAACATCTTCTGATCAACCAGTCTGTCAGTTTCACTCTTTAAGGTGTTATGGATTTCTGCCGTGGACCTTAATGTGGCTGGACAAGCCAGTTTTCAATTTGCTCCAGCCACAAAAGCAGATTTCCTATTTTCTGTTTTTCTATGTAGGACATCCCACATGAGCGGGGATCATGAGTTCAGAATTTTCTATCTTTTTTTGCTTTCTGTAAGACTAGAGAATTTCTAGCATCACACGGTTGGTCAAAACAGGTTGTAAAGATAAATCCAGTAACCAGAGTAAGTTTAACTTCACTGCTGTGGAAGCTTCTAGAAACCAATATTCAGAATACGATGAGTAGTCACGTAGAAAAAGATGAGCTGATTAGTGAGAGCTAGCATAGACTTCTAAAGGAGAAGTAATGTTTAACTAATTTGATGGAGTTTTTGAAGAGGTGAAGGAAGGGGTCAGTGAGAATAATGGTGTTAATGTGGTGTACATGGTCTTCCAGAAAGTGTTTGATACAGTACCACACAATAGACCTAAAGAAATGTTGCAGCTCATAGAATAAAAGGGCCAGTAGCAATGTTGTTATAGAATTGGCTGATTAATAGGAAACTGAGAGTCATGGTCAATGGATATTTTTCTGGCTGAAGGAATGTTTTTAGTGGAGTTCATCAGAGATCGATATTGGGTCTGTTTCTTTTCCTGGTATGTATTAATGATCTAGATCTTGGTGTGCAGGGAACAATTTCAAAGTTTGCAGATGCACTTGAAAGCATTGTAAACTGGGAGGAGGTCAGTGTAAAACTTCAAAAGGACGTTGACAGGTTTGTTGAGTGTGTAGATAGGTGACAGATGAAGTTCAATGCAGAGAAGTGTGAATTAATGTAATTTGGAAGACCATGGACTGACCATATAAAGTAAGTAATACAATTTGGAAAGGGGTACAAGAGCCGAGAGACCTGTGTGTACGCATGTACGGATCATTCAAGGTGACAGAATAGGTGAGTGGTGCAGTTAATAAAGCAATATCATATTCTGAGCTTATTTAATGGGGGCATAGAGTTACAAGAGCAAGGAGGTGATGCTGAATTTGTTTAAGACAATTGTAGGTCTTCGCTGGACTATTGCGTAAATTCTCAGCATCTATCTATAGGGAAGTTATGAACGTCATGGAGAAAATGGAAAAGAAGTTTACAAGAATGGTTCCAGGGATGAGAAACTTACGTTATAAGGGTAAATCGAAGAGGTTGGACTGTACCCCTTGGAGAGAAGAAAACTAAGAGGTGATCCGATAGAACTTTTCAAAAATCATGAGAAGGTTGAATAGAATAGATAAGGAGAAACAGTTCCTGTTTGTAAAAAGTTTTAAGTACAAGGGGACACAATTTTAAAGTGATTTGCGAAAGAAGCAAATGTGAGAAAAAGATTTTTTCACGAGTCGTTCGGGTCTGGAATGCACTTCCTGGAATTATAATAAAAGCATACAAAATGGTATTGGATGATTACTTAAATGGAAACAATATACCAGGGTGTGGCAAATGCAAGAAAATTGCATTAAATCATGGTGTTCATTTGGAGAGCTTGTGCAGACATGATAGGCCAAATGGCCTGCTACACCAAAACACTTCTGTGATTCTTCCATTCTCTGCCACTGCTCTACGAAGTAGTGTCTTTGTTCATCCTTAGAACGTCGAGCATTTGAGATTTGAGGAATCAGGACCTGGCAGGGGAGAACTCTCTGGGCAGGCATAGCTTCCAGTCCGTTGTAGTTTTGCTGAACGCTTGTACAGCAGCAAGACAAACACTAGTGTTTGGCTCATGCTCCTCACGTTGAATCTGAAGTCTGCAGTGAAAGCATTGCTGATGGTTCAAAGTCTGGGAAGGTGGTCTACGCCCAAGAGGTATGCAGGCAATTCGGATCATTAAACCTTATTGAGTAAGAGTTAAGGAGGCTGACTGGGATTGTCCGGTTGTCTCTAGTTTCTCAACATGATGGTGGACAGATGAGCTTTCTCGATTTGGGCACTCAATGGCAGACTGAGTTTCAGCACCCCGACAGGCCTGTTGGCTGTCAGTCTGCTCGGGATGCAAGAATAGCCAAAGGCCAGCCTATGGAGGGACTCCCACGTCCTGCACCACTCTCTCATTCTTGCTCAACTTCCTTTTGAGCTTTTAAATCATATTTTTTAAAACATGGCTGTGCAGGGCACCGTCTTGTTACTCAGTCACTAATGTTGTACTAGGAACCTAGGAAGGTTTCTGATTGGCCCTAAAGCTTCAAGAGCCCAACTACTACCCTTAATTGTACAGACAACATATCTCTGCTGCCAGTTAAGGGGTCGCCCACTTGAAAATCTTGACCTTAATCTGTTTCTACTGTTGGCTGGTTTGAGACCTGAACAAAAAAAGTCCTGACTCCTGTTTCCTGCCTCTCAGCCCAGAGCTGCCTGTATTATGATATCACATGTGAAACAATGATAATGGACTGTCAGCTTAAAAAACTTCTGGTGCTCACTATCTCTGATTTTGTTTTTCTGCGCAGTACAAAATGTATTTGCTTTCACATATGTTTCATTTAAATTTTGTATGGATTTTTCTACAAATAAAACACTCTATTCATCATGACTGGCCATATCATCTTTTACAGGCAAAACTAAAACATCCAGTCTGCCAGGAATTCACTGTGGAGAATATGCTTTCAGTGCTACCTCCTTTTCCGAAAGGCCCTACTCAGCAGCAGGCAAGGAAGGCTGTTGAGGCCTTAGTAAAAGCAGTTAACTACTCCAGGCTAATGGTTTTGCAACAGGTAACCGAATTAAAACTTGTTAGAGTACTTTTTCAGAAATAGGTTTAAGATTATAATATGTGAGTTATATGTATTTCTTCAATGAGGAAATGTTGAAAAGTGTAGGTTGCAAAGGGACTTGGTTATCCTTGTCAGTAAATCACTGAAGGCTAATATGCAGATTCAATGTACAGGTCCAAAAAGTTACTGAAAAGGTTAATGGAATGTTAGTCTTCATCACATGGAGATTGTTGAACAGGAGGTGTGAAATCTTGCCTCATATGATTAGAAGCTTTTTGGGGTGCATCTGAAATACTGTGTGCAGTTTTGATCTTCTTATCTCAGAGAAGGTGTTATTGTCATGCAGGGAGTGCAACAAAGATTCACCGGAGTTGTTCTACACTGTCCTGTAAGAGATTGGAAAAACCAGGCCTGTAGAAGAATGAGAGGTGATCTCGTTGAAACCTGTAAAATATTTAAAGGATAGGCAGAGTAGATATTAATCCTGGTTAGAGAGTCTAGAACCACGGGGCACAATTTAAAAATAAAGGGATATTGTTTAAGGCCAGGATGAGGAGATTTTGTTTAACACAGATCATGGCAAATCTTTGAAATCCTCTACCCAGAGGGCTGTGGAAGCTCAGTCTTTATGTATATTTAGAATTTGATAAATGCTTGATTATCATTGGTGTAAAGGGTTATTTGGACTATGTAATAGCAATAGAAATGTTGAATCAGCTATGGTTGTATTTAATAGCAGAGAAGCCTGAATGACCTGCTCATGTTCATATGTACGCAACAGGTCACATGGTCCCTTCATCTTCAAATAAGGTTCAAGACACAGGGTGGGATATTCTGTTCCTAGGTGATGGCAAGAAGGGAAAATAATTGGGTGAGTTGATTTTGGAAAGATAGTTTGCCCACTTTTTGCAACCTCACCAAAGTCCCTTGGGGATTTTCTGGACCTGCCACCAATTCAGGCCCTTAAGTAGCCAATTAATGTTCACTCATGAGCCTAAACTCACCACCTCCACAATTACGTGCCTTCGCTGCAGGCAAAACTGGTTGCTAGTTTCTCAACTTGGAACCAAGACAAGCTGTTTGCCAGGTTTTGTTGAGACCGTGCAATTGTTCCATTCTAGGGACAATTGGAGGCAATGGGGTTGCCTCAGAAAGCCAAACTCCTACCCTTGTTCTTAACTTCCCCTCTCCCCATGGACCACTGCCTGTTACAAAAAGGTATAATATACTTAACTTCTCCAATGTAGAGAGGCCTCAAACAGCAGTCATTTGGGCCCAAAAGCTGCAGACCCGGGATCTAATGTTGAAGCCTGCAATAAACTTAGAAGCCTGCCAGTGCTATGCCTGTCAGCTCTTACCAAGCATGATTGCTTGAGTTAACTGAGACGTGACGTCAGTTGCACCTACCATGCCCACCCCCACACTTTAGCTAAAGTTTGGAAAGTTGTGCCCCCAGCCACAAAACATAACAATATTATAAACCCAATTGTAACGCCTGTAAAGCAAATAATTTGTTTTGTAGTAGCAAATAACTTCTAAATTCTTAAATAGTGCGTAGAATTTTAAAGCACAGCTGACATCGATACTCAGAATATAGAGTGTTAAATTATTGCAGCAGGAACAGAAAATTCACAAAGCAAACTGTCATCCAAAGTTCTATGCAAATGTTTTCCTGTCTTCTAGGTTAAAGCTCAACAAGCCGAACTGGATTTCCACAAATCCACGTATGATATTCAAATGAAATTCATGGAGACACTTTTGCAAGCAATTAAGCAGGCATACCATGCTTTTCAAGACAATGTAGCTAAAGTTCTATGTTTACCATTACAAGGTAAGTGTAAGTTTCTGTAATGAATACAATTTCACTGAAATTCGGTTGCTGATTCATGATGATAAACTATACAGAATAAGCAGCTACCATAACAATTTCTTTTAACAGCTTAGCTCCATACAAAAAATATTAAGACAGACTTAAGAGTTCCAGTCTCTTATCACAGTATGCGTGAAAAAGATTCTCCTCGACTTTTGTCTCAGCCTTCTACATCTAGCCTTAAATCTGTGTCCCCTCATTATTTCTACTAATGGAAAAAGAACCTTCCCCTTTACCCGATCTGTGCTATTCATAATCTTACACATCTCTGTCAGATGCTCTCTCAACCTTTGCTACTCCAAGGAAAACAGCCCTAGCTTACTAGCTTATTTAATTTTTCCTCCATCCCAGACAGTTTCCTAGGACAGAATCTTAAATTAGTCTGGGTATCCTGAGCTATGGCGAGATATGTGGCAGAATCAGATAAGAAGTCCAAATCTGCCAAACGTGCTAGATGTCAAGAAATCTTTACGTGGAAATCAGGAAGGGAACCTGGTAAATTCAGCTCACCATTTGAGCTCCAATGGACCCCAATATCTCAGGGCACGCTAACCCCACATCTACAGCCATTGGCATCCAATACATGTCAGCCTCTAAAGCCCTTCCTGGCATATCTGTGATCTGTTTAATGGACACTTGTGCACTGGCAAATATTATTGTAACACTACTGCAAGGACAGTCTGCGGTCAGGGATACAAACCAAGCTCATAAACTGGACCAGGTTGCATTTCTGGCTCTGTGCTCTTATCATAGTGCTCACTCACATAAAGCCAGGAAGCTTGTCTATGTTGTTAGCAGGCCACAGTCAAGTCAAAGGGGAGAACCTTTAGTCAGTGGTTAGTGAAAAACAGTCTCCAATACTAGTTCATGGGCTTGAACATGGTGAATCAGCCACTCAGGGCAGTCAGAGTCAGGATATTGCCCACATAAGGGGTCAGGAGCTAAGTATTGGGCAGCCAACCATATGTTTTGACTCCTTCTGTCTGTAAGAAATAGGAACAGAAGTAGGCCATTCAGCCCCCTCAAGGCTGTTCTGCCATTCAATAAAATCATGGCATATCCAACATTCTCCATGTCCACTTTGCTGCTTTTTCCCTGTAAACTTTGATTCCCGTGTTGATTAAGAATCTATCCATCTCAGCCTTGAATATACACAAGGACTCTGGCCTCACAGCTCTCTGTGGCAGGGAGTTCTAAAGACTCTCAATCCTCTGAGAGAAGAAGTTTCTCCTCATTTCCATGTTAAATTGACCCTTTATTCTTTATGCCCTCTGATCCTAGACTCTTCCATGACGGGAAACATCCTCTTAGCATTTACCATGGCAAGCCCCTTCAGAATCCAGTGGGTTTCAATGAGATCACCTCTCATTCTTCTAAACTCCAGTGAGTAGAGTCCCAACCTGTTTAGCCTTTGCTCATAAGACAATCCTTCCATCCCAGGGATCATCCTGGTGAACATTCTCTGAACCGCATCCAATGTAATGATGTCTTCTTAAATAAGGGGACCAAAACTGCTCTCAGTACTCTAGATGTGGTCTACCACCGCCTTGTACAGTTGCAGGAAGATTTCCCGACTTTTATACTCCAAGCCCCTTGAAATAAGAACCAACATTCTGTTAAACTTCCTGATTACCTGCTGCATCTGTGTGCTAGCTGTCTGTCTTTAGTACACAAGAACCTCTCACTCCCTTGTGTTTAACTTTCTGCAGATTTTCTCCATTTAAGTAATACTTTGTTATTTTGTTCTCTCTTTCAAAATGATCAACTTCACATTTTATCACATTATACTCCATTTGCCACCTTTTTGTTCACTTATTTAACCTATCAATATCTCTCTATAAACTGTCTGTATTCTTCATACAACCTGCCTTTCCACCTATTTGTGTCATCTGCAAATTGGGTGACAGTACACGCCCTTCCTTCCTCAAAGTCATTAATATATACTGTAAACGGTAGTGGTCCCAGCACTGATTTCTGTGGAACACCACTGACCACAAGTCACCAACACCACTGGCTGTTTCCTGCCCTTGTACCAATTCTGCATCAATGCCAATATATTACCTCCCAACACCTTGGACTCTTATCTTATGACTTAGTCTTTTGTGAAGAACCTTGGCAAAACCTTCTGGAAGCCCAAATGGAACACATGTACTGTTTCCCCTCTATCCACTCTCTTTTGAGACTTCCTCGAAAAACTAATACATTAGTCAAAATAAAAATGGAAAAAACTGCAGATGCTGTAAATCGGGAACAAAAACAGAAGTTGCTGGAAAAACTCAGCAGGTCTGGCAGCACTGACAGCAGTGAAACAGAACTGAACAGTTCTGAGGAAGGGTCATTGGACCCGAAACATTAATTCTGATTTTTTCTTCAATGATGCTGCCAGACCTGCTGAGCTTTTCCAGCAACTTCTGTGTTTGTTCCCAATACGTTAGTCAGACAGGCTTTCCCTTTCATGACTCTGCTTGAGTAGATTATGATTTTATTACTTCCTTAATAGTTGATTCCAGTGGTTTTCCAACAATAGCTGATTGGTAAACAGAGTGTAAGTACCTACTTTTTGCCTCCCTCTCTTTTTGAAAAGCTGTGTCAAATTTGTAGTTTTCCAATCCTGTGATACTTTGCCTACATGTATAGCATACAAAACAATGCTTTTCACTGTATCTAGGTACATTTGACAGTGATAAATCAAAATCAAAAATCAAGAATCCAATGATTTTTGGAAAATTACAGCCATTGCATCTATACCCCTGCAGCTAACTCTTTTAGGATTCTCGGATTCAAGCCATGAGGGCCAGGGGATTTACTATCTTTAGCCCCATTATTTTGTCTAATAATACTTTTTTAGTGTTGATGGTGGTCCTTCATTCCTGCCCTTTAATGTTTAGTACTAGTGGGATAATTGACGTAACTTCCACTGTCAAAACTGATGTAAAATGTCTGTTTATCTCTACCATTTCTTTATTCCCCAGAAACATTTCCCCAGATTCACTTTCTTTGGGGCCTATGTTCATTTAAACCTCTCTCTTCCTTTTCATATTTAAAGAAGCTCTTATTATCAGTTTTAATATCCCTTGTTATTTTATTTTCTCTATCTTTATTTTCTTTTCAATCCTTTTTTGCTGAATTGTGAATTTATCTCAGTGTTCTGGGCTATGACAGACTTTGGCCTCCTTGTATGCTGTTTCTTTCAATTTAATAACTTTAACTTCCTTGGATAGACGTGGTTGGTTTATCCTTCTCTTAGAATCTTTCCTCCTTACCAGGATGTATTTTTTTTCCTGAGAGTTAAAAATGCTTCCTAAATGTTTGCCCTGTTTTCTTACTGTCACTCCTGCTAATCTATCTGCCCAGTTCACTTTAGCTAACTCTATGCTGATTTCATTGCAGTGCTCTTAATTTGAGTTAAACACAGTTGTTTCTGACCAAAGTTTCACACTCTCAAACTGAGTATTAAGTTCTATCATGTTATGATCATGACGTCCTAGGGGACCTTTTACTCAGAGGTAATTTATTAGATCTGTCTTGTGGATGTTAGCTCATATTACTTCTGCCTTTCCTTGCTGTTTAGCACAGATATAAAGCCAGGAAGCTCGTTATGGTTGTTAGCAGGCTTCAGTCATTCTAAATCCAAGATAGCCTGCTGCCTGGTTGGCTCCATGACATATTGCTTTAAGAAACTAGTCCTAATGCTCTCTGAATTTGTTTTCATAGCTAACCTTTCCAATTTGATTAACCTGGTCAACATGAAGATCTAAAGTCACCCATAATTATTGCTCTATTCCTTTTACATTCACCTACTATTTGTTGATTTCTAGCCTTTCCCACAGAGAAGGTACTGTTCAGAAGTCTGTACACTACTCCTACCAACATCTTTTTTTCCCTTACTGTTGCCCAAATGAATTATATGTCATCTAAGCCTAGATCATCACTCTCAAGTGCCCTCATTTTAATTCTTATTAGCAGTGCTACCCCACCATATTTTCCATCCTTCCTATCTCTTTGAAAGATCAAATATTCCTGAATGTTAAATTGTTAGTTTTGATCTCCTTTAACCATATTTCTGTAATGGCTGTGAGATCAGTATATCTATCTTACTGCAAATGCTTCATGCATCAAGATACAAAGCTTTTAGGTTTGTTCTATTCTCAAGTATTCCTACAGTTTTAAGGTCCCTTTGTGCAGTACGACATTCACGTATTCCATCTGTCACTTTGTTTTATTTTTCTGTTAACAGTCAAACCCATCACTAACCTGCAATCCTATTTTTTTTAACCATTGATTTTATAATTTTCCATGCAACTGAGTACCACATTCCCGGCAGATGGCACAAAGGTAAATGGAGGGCCAGGTCGTGCTGAGGAAGTGGGCAAGCTGCAAAAGGACTTGGACAAGCTTGGAGAGAAAAGAAGTTGGGCAAAGAAGTGGCAGGTAGAATACTATGTAGAAAAGTCTGAGGTTATGCACTTTGGTTGAAAGAATAGAGGCATAGACTATTTTATAAACGGGGAAAGGCCTTAGAAATCTGAAGCACAAAAGGATTTGGGCGTCCTAGTTCAGGATTCTCTTAAGGTTAACATCTAGGTTCAATTGGCAGTTCAGAAAGCAAATGTAATGTTAGCACTTATTTCAAGTTGACTAGAATACAAGAACAGAAGTTTACTGCTAAAGCTATATAAAGCTCGATCAGCTCGCATTTGGAATCTTGCAAGCAGTTTTGGGCCTGTATCTACGGAATGTTGTGCAGGCTTTGGCATGAGTCCAGAGCAGGTTACAAGAATGATCCCAGGAATGAAGGGGTTCTCATCTGAGAGCAGTTGATGACTCTGGATCTGAACTGCATGTATCAATGTGGACTTCACAAGCTTCAAAATCTCCCCTCCCCGTTCTGCATCCCAAAACCAGCCCAGATCACCCCCGCCTCCCTAACCTGTCCTTCCTCCCACCTATCACCACCTCCCACCTAAAGCCCCACCCCCATCTCCTACCTACTAACCTCATCCCGCCCCCTTGACCTCTCAGTCCTCCTTGGACTGACCTATCTCCTCCCTAACTCCCCACCTACACTCACCTTTACTGGCTCCATCCCTGCCTCTTTGACCTGTCTGTCTCCTCTCCACCTATCTCCTCCTCTATCCATCTTCTATCTGCCTCCCCCGTCTCCCTATTTATTTCAGAACCCCCTTCCCCTCCCTCATTTCTGAAGAAGGGTCTAGGCCCGAAACGTCAGCTTTCCTGCTCCTCTGATGCTGCTTGGCCTGCTGTGTTCATCCAGCTCTACACCTTGTTATCTCAGATTCTCCAGCATCTGCAGTTCCTACTATCTCTATAATATTAATCACCTTATTTAAGGAAGGATGTAAATGCATTGAAAGCAGATGATAGAATGTTTACCAGACTAATACTTGGAATGAGTAGGTTTTCTTATAAGGAAAATTGAACATGCTAGATTTGTATCTGCCGGAGTTTAGAAGAGTAAGAGACAACTTGACTGAAACTTATAAGATCCTGAGTTATCTTAGATGTGAAGAGGATATTTCTTCTGTGGGAAAACGTAGACTCAGGGTCACTGTTTAAAAATAAGGGATCACCTATTTCAAACAGAGATAACACAACTTTTTTTCTCCAGAACGGTTGATGGTCTTTGGAACTCTCATCCTAAAAGGACGGTTGAAAGAGAGTAATTGAATATTTGTAAGACAAAAATGGATAGATTTTTGGCTAACAAGCAGGTGAAATTTTATTGTGGGTAGGGGGCAGTTCGAATATTTGGTTACAATCAGATCAACCATTATCTTATTAAATGGTGAAATGTGCTCATGTGGCTAAATGGCTCATTCTTGCTCCATGTTCATATATTGTAAGACAGTGAAGGGGTTAAAAGAGGTACAGTGTCAATGTGGTTGTTACAGAGATAGTAGGAACTGCCGATGCTGGAGAATCTGAGATAACAAGGTGTAGACTTGATGAGCGCAGCAGGCCAAGCAGCATCAGAGGAGCAGGAAAGCTGACGTTTTGGGTCTAGACCCTTATTCAGAAACGGGGGAGGGGAAGGGGATTCTGAAATAAGTAGGGAGAAAGGGGGAGGCGGATAGAAGATGGATAAAGGAGAAGATAGGTGGAGAGAAGACAGACAGGTCAAGGAGACGGGGTTGGAGCCAGTAAAGGTGAGTGTAGGTGAGGAGCTAGGGAGGACAGACAGATCAAGGAGGTGGAATGAGGCTAGTAGGTAGGACATGGGGTTGGGGCTTGAGGTGGGAGGAGTGGATAGGTGGGAGGACAGGTTAGGGAGGCGGGTACAATCTGGGTACAAGCTTCAAAATTTCCCCTCCCCCAACCGCATCCCAATACCAGCCCAGTTCGTTCCAGCCTTCCTAACCTGTCCTCCCACCTGTCCACCCTTCCCACCTCAAGCCCCACCCCCATCTCCTACCTACTAGCCTCATTCCACCTCCTTGACCTGTCTGTCCTCCCTAACTCCCCACCTACACTCACCTTTACTGGCTCCAACCCCGTCTCCTTGACCTGTCTGTCTTCTCTCCACCTATCTTATCCTTTATCCATCTTCTATCCGCCTCCCTCTTTCTGTCTATTTTTTTCAGAATCCCCTTCCCCTCCCCCATTTCTGAAGAAGGGTCTAGACCCGAAACGTCAGCTTTCCTGCTCCTCTGATGCTGCTTGGCCTGCTGTGTTCATCCAGCTCTACACCTTGTTATCTACAGTGTCAATGTGTATACTTTACGCTGAACTTTTATCTATCTGAGGAGCAGTATGTAGCTGAGAAATAAGAGCATGTCAACGTGGACCTTTAGGAGACACCAGTCAAACTTATGTGGAAACAGGATGAGAGGCCATTACAAGTGACGCTGTGAATCACAGAAGTGTTCTGGAGCATAAGGAGTCCATTTAGCCAATTGTGGAAGCGCTGTTATTTGAGTCAGTGCAGCCTCCATCAATAAAGTAGCCTGACTACAATGAGGCAACAAACATGCAACCTGGTTGGGGTGCATGAGACAGAAACCACTGAAAAGGAAAGGTAGACTTTTTTATAAAAAGAAAAATCCTTGATGAAAATGGTTCTGCATTGTATCTTAACTGTGAACTGTTGTAACTTATCATTCAGTAAACAAGTCATTCCTTTCAATTCCTCCCACTTCCTACAAACAAAGGGTGTGGCCATGGGTACCCGCATGGGTCCAAGCTATGCCTGCCTCTTCGTAGGTTATGTGGAACAATCCCTCTTCCGTACCTACACTGGCCCTAAACCCCACCTCTTCCTCCGTTACATTGATGACTGCATCGGCGCCGCCTCGTGCTCCCACGAGGAGCTCGAACAGTTCATCCAATTCACCAACACTTTCCACCCCAACCTGAAGTTCACCTGGACCATCTCTAACACTTCTCTCTCCTTCCTGGACCTCTCTGTCTCCATCTCGGGCAACCACCTAGAGACAGATGTCCATTTCAAGCCCACTGACTCCCACAGCTACCTGGAATACACCTCCTCCCACCCACCCTCCTGCAAAAATGCCATCCCCTATTCCCAATTCCTTCGCCTCCGCCGCATCTGTTCCCAGGATGAGACTTTCCAATCCCGCACATCTCAAATGTCCTCATTCTTCAAGGACCGCAACTTCCCCCCCACAGTGGTCGAGAACGCCCTCGACCGTGTCTCCCGCATTTCCCGGAACACATCCCTCACGCCCCGTCCCCGCAACAATAATCAAAAAAGAATCCCCCTCGTCCTCACATACCACCCCACCAACCTCCGGATCCAACGCATCATCCTCCGACACTTCCGCCATCTACAGTCAGACCCCACCACCAAAGACATCTTTCCCTCCCCACCCTTATCTGCCTTCCGGAGGGACCACTCCCTCCGCGACTCCCTTGTCCGCTCCACACTCCCCTCCAGCCCCACCACACCCGGCACTTTTCCTTGTAACCGCAGGAAGTGCTACACCTGCCCCCACACCTCCTCCCTCACCCCAATCCCAGGCCCCAAGAAGACATTCCACATCAGGCAGAGGTTCACCTGCACATCTGCCAATGTGGTATACTGCATCCGCTGTACCCGTTGTGGCTTCCTCTACATCGGGGAAACCAAGCGGAGGCTTGGGGACCGCTTTGCAGAACACCTGCGCTCAGTTCGCAACAAACAACTGCACCTCCCAGTCGCGAACCATTTCAACTCCCCCTCCCATTCCTCAGATGACATGTCCATCCTTGGCCTCCTACAATGCCACAGTGATGCCACCCGAAGGCTGCAGGAACAGCAAATCATATTCAGCCTGGGAACCCTGCAGCCCAATGGCATCAATGTGGATTTCACAAGCTTCAAAATCTCCCCTCCCCCCCC
>JAHRHZ010000266.1:44001423-44061591 GCA_024137785.1 Ginglymostoma cirratum
AGGACCTATCTCCTCCCTACCCCCCTACCTACACTCACCTTTACTGGCTCCATCCCCGCCTCTTCGACTTGTCTGCCTCCTCTCCACCTATCCTCTCCTCTATCCATCCTCTATCCGCCTCCCCCTCTCTCCCTATTTATTTCAGAACCCTCTTCCCCTCCCCCATTTCTGATGAAGGGTTTAGGCCCGAAACGTCAAGTTTTCCTGCTCCTATGATGCTGCTTGACCTGCTGTGTTCATCCAGCCCCATGCTTGTTATCTCGGATTCTCCAGCATCTGCAGTACCTTTTATCCCTGCATAACACTCTTTTCAGTTTAATGGTTCCCTTGAGGAAGGAAGTATCCAGTATTCACCAGTTTGCAACTTAAACACCTTTATACATCTAAAAACATTTCTATGAAATAACGAAAGGACACTCAAATGTGTTGCTAAGTAAATAATGCTAAAATTTTAAGCAACTCAAAAAGGAGTGAATTAAACATCATTTAAGTTTTAAAGACCTCCATATCTTCTCTGCTCTTTAGGAACTAACTAGTTTTCGTCACATGAAGAAGTGAAGATCAAAGGTTATGAGCCATTCTTGTATTTTACCTTTCTAATCTCATAATGAAAGTTAAAATCTGGATGCTATTGAAATAATGAAGTTATTGTAAATAATGGACATTAATTGTTCAATAATTGAGAAGATAAGAGACAATCACTAGTTTGGTTATGAGACAAACTTGTGAGTAATGTGGATGAAAGGGAACAATATTACTCTTTTCATAAACAGCGTTCAATATTCTGGAAATATTCTTCCTCAACTTTGTACAGGCAAGTTTGCCATTGAAATGTGCAGTTTACAGTTTTACATAAAATTCTTTTGTTATGGGAACGCAGCTATTAAAAAGAGTTGCCAACAGACTCCTGATCATGATTTGGATCATGGTGGATGCAGAGTTAGTTTTTAATGGAACTATAGCATCTTAATTAGTAGACATTTTTATTAGTGATTATTTTCATCAGCACAAAACTCTGTATTAAATTCTTAGCCAGAGGTTCCTTGCCATTACTAGCTGTAAAATTACTATGAAAATTCTGCCACTTTTATTCACAGGCCTAAAGTTTTTGCAGTGTTGAAAATATTTTTCTTTTTTTAAAAACCCAACAGGAGTAATGTCTCTGCTTTAAACTTGCCACCATAGAGTTATGCCATCTAAATGAGCTGACACTATTATCTGACCCCATTTTCCTGGCAACATTTCGTTCAGAAACAAGATGTATTGTTGAATGTGAACCTGTACTTGACACCAAATGAGCACAGAAGCCGTTGTGATTTGTAATTTGGGTTTTTATCACTTTCTTGTTGTGATGAATTTCTGTTCTTATCCAGATAAGTTGCGGCAGTGCAAGAAAATTGATTAATTTTCCACTGTCGGAATCCAGTGTGAGGAGCAAATATATAATGTATTTCACAGGTCAGAAGTCAGTCATTCTCCCTCTGCTTTGGCCGAACAACATGCCTTTATTGCAAACACAAATAACCACAAACTGTTGCAACAATTTAAACAAATCTTCCTACATCGTTATTGTGCCTCTGATAATTTTTGCCAAATCATGCCAACTTTTATTGTTTGAGATGGTTCAAGCCCCACTTAGGCTCTGATAGTCAGCAACAGGCTTTCATTCCAACAATATGGCCTTACCTTCAAACATAGATGTCATCATAACTTTGATTAAAAGGTATTGGCAGTCTTTCAAGAGTGTTGAATTTTCAAGCCCTTTGTATTTTGCAAATCTGAATTAAGCAAGTTATTTACTTTAGAGCAGGGCTTCTTATCCTCAAGAAACTGTGCAGCATTACAGTAATTTTTTCAGTGGAACCATATATTGGAAACAATATATTACTGGAAGAAATACCCTGAAAAGTATCTCATGTAAAGTAATTTCTATTGACAGAAAAAAATCTCAACTGTTCCCAAAGTATCCAGGAAATTCAAATTCAAAATTTAAAATTGTTGACTACCTATTGAAATGTTATTCTAATACTAAATAGACCCTTGGCTAGACACATTTGAAATATTAAATATAGATGATTCTGGAACATGGAACTTAGATGAATGAAGCAAAGCCCAGAATTGACTTTATTTAGAAAGAAAATTCTAAAAAGATGCATTATCCAGATATTAAAAATGTAGACAGACAAAAGGTGGACGCTGGTATTAACGTGCGCAGATTGCATTGATGGCCAGAGAACTTCCAGAATGAAAATCTAGAAGTCTCAATCTCCGTACTGTGTTGGAATTTTAATTCCACAGCATGCAACTTTTTTCCTGGACGAGATTGATGTCCTTGGATTCCTGTCATGCTTAGAACTCTCTGAGGCGGAGGCTGCAGCTACATTTAGGAGGTTGTAGACCCTACCAGGAGCATGGAGTAGAGGCAACAAAGAGGGGGTAATCCTAGGATGCCTGGGATCTGATCCATGATCTTGAAAAGCAGGATGGCAGTGGTAGGGGTGGCGTTTGTCTGATCAAGGTAAACCTGGGACCTGGAAACACGCTATTTTCCTCCTGGAACACAATCAGTGCTGGTAAGGCACTTCATTTCTCCCTAAAACGTACTTGTCTCATTTGGCTGCCGAATTGCCTGGGGCTTGGGAAATTCATCTGACCAGGATTAAAGAAGTAGAGCAGATTAAATCCAAGGTTGCCAGCTTAATTAATATTTTGATATTGTCAGTTTGTCTCCTGGTTGTGGGTAGATGCCCACTTCCTGTCCCTTCTCCATCAAGCCCAAAAGTACCAATGTTAATGTGAGCTTTGAGATTTTTAAGTTTAACATCTGATAAAACCAAACTCATTAATTTTGAGTCTTAAGTTTCATCTCATGGATTATAAGCACACAATAAAAGAAAGTATGAGCAACATTAAGAGCCTGAGGGAAGCTACGCTAAAAGTATTTTTTTCTCCCTAGATATGCAGTACAGATTTTCACCTCCCATTGGAGGAAAGAATAGCCTGAGGAAAGGTAAATCTTGAAATTTACATTGCAAAAACAGATTTCCTCTCCTTTCTAGTCCAGTGTAGTTTTTGTGTGGCCTTTTCACAGAGACCTTGGATCACATCTCTGCTATCACTGATGTCAGGGTTACCTTGTCAGCCTTATAAGAAATTTGTAAATTTTTCTCCCCGACTCCCTGCTATTTTTGTGCAATGGTGTGGATTTTTAAGGCCCTTAAAAAATGCCTCCTTGGACAGTTTGTGACCACTGAAGGAAACCTGCGTAAATGTGTTGACATTTTAAAAAGGTACTGTCAGATGCTGTATTTTAATGTAGTTTTTTTTAGCTAGTATGATTTGTCATTGGGCTTTGGCTGAAAACGTAAGTTCACCAATGCACTGAGCAGCATTTTTAAGCGTTGAAACTTATTAGCGTACTTTTCCCCTGGGAGAAAGCACCATAATGTGTTCAAAACAGTGGAGAGATGTGCTAGGAAAACTCCTATTTTGTATTGTAAATTAAGTATCAAGATATCTTTAACCTTGAAAAAAGATGCCCTTATACCCTGAAAGTAAATGTAAAGGCCTATTCTACACCATTTGCACCACAATCAACAGATCAATGGAAATCTGGGCTTTCATCCAAGGCTCATGTTGTATAATAAAAACAGAAAGTGCTAGGGAACTCAGCATTATTGGTGGTATCACTGAAGAATGAAACAAGATTCAGATATCTGGTCTGATATGACTTTGTTTGAGACTTAAGGACTTTAACTGCAGCATCTCTCATACTTTGATTTTACCTCTTTATAAGAGTGAGAAAGTTGCATTGGAAACAACTGTGCTAAACTAAATAAGGGTAATTATAAAGGACACAGTTGGCTGGAATGGACTGGGAAAGGGATTTAGCAGTAAAGACAATTGATGTACAATGGGAGACTTTTAAGAAAATATTTTTAAATCATATCAAAAACATATCCTAGTGAGATGGAAGGGTTCTAGGAAGGGGTAAACCAATGGTGGTTACCCAAAGAAGTTAATGATAGTATCACATTGAAAGGAAAAACATCAACTGTGGCAAAGATTAGTTGCCAGAAGATTGTGAATGTTTCAAAAACAAAAACAAAAATGGAGAAAATAAATTTTGATTGTAAACTCGCAAAGGACGGTAAAATGGATGGTAAGAACTTCTTTGAAAAAGGAGAGGTCAAAGTGAAAATGGACGTCTTAGAGGGAAGGCAGTGGTATTGTGGTAATATCACTGGATGAGTAATCCAAAATCCAGCTAATGCTGTAGGGATATAGGTTCAAATCCCACTATTGTCGATGGTGAAATTTGAATTCAATAAGGGAAAAATAGAAAATTTAAGAAGAGTGCTAGCCTGTTGATGAGTGTATGACCGCTGTTATTTGTCATTAAAAAAATCTGGTTCACTAATACAGGTAATTCTCCTATAATGTGATAGTTGCTTTCTTGTGTGACCTCGCGCTACAGGGAAATCACCATAGAAAATGACTATACCTGTACAGCAAAAAGTTTGCGTTATTCAAACAGCTTCCACCATTCATCAGTCGCATTACAGCCAATTTGCGTGAACGAAACACGCGTTGCAGCAGAACTACCTGTATCCTTTAGGGCAGGAAATCTGCTATCCTTACATGGTCTGGGCTACACCTGACCCTCAGCAATGTGGTTAACTCAACTGCCCTCTGAGCAACTAAGGATGGGCAGTACATGCTGGTCTTGTCCGTGAACATAGACAAGACTCCCCTAGAAGGGGAACAACCTCACAGCATCTACTGTGGGTTTAATATGTCCAGTAAGACAAAGCAGGACAAACCTGAGCAGTTTTTCACATTGCCAGACCAGTGCCAGCGTTGTAACTGTCAGTGAACAACTTGACTTAAGGCACAGCAACTTCTGAAGCGTAAGTCTTCAGTACTATTTTTGAAATGTTGTCAGAGTCAATCGTCTTTACAGTATCCAGTGCCTCAAGCTGTTACTTGATATCACATAGAGTGAATCAAATTGGCTGAAAACTGGCACCTGTGATGGTGGGGACCTCTGTTGGAAGTTAATGGATCATCTACTTGGCACTTCTGGCTGAAGATGGTTTGTATATGCTTCAGGTTTATTTTTTACCTTGATGTACTGGGCTCTGTCATCATTGAGGTTGGGGATATTTGCAGAATCTCCTCCTGTGAGTTGTTTATTTGTTCACCACTGTATGCGGCAGGAATTTAGAGCTTAGAACTTATCCGTTGATTGTGCGGTCACTTAGCTCTGTCTATGGTGATGATGCCTAATAACACAAATGAGGGTGTTCTGAATGTAAAACTGGAACTTCGTTTTTACAACGATCGTGCGGTAGTCACTCTTCCAATTCAATCATGGATGCATATATGGCAGGCAGGTTGGCAAAGTTGAGGTGAAGAATATTTTTCCCTCTTGTTGGTTCCCTCGCCACCTGCTGCAGACCCAGCCTAGCAACACTGTTCTTTAGGACTCAACTATCTCAGTCAGCGGTGTTGTTGCTGAGCCACTCTTGATGATGGGTAATGAAGTTGCCCACCCAGAGGACATTTTGTGCCTTTGTCCTCCTCAGTGATTCCTCCAAGAGGTGTTCAGCAAAGCAGTGATCAGTCTGTAGGATGGGCATGATGCTGTACAGCACAGTGCCACATTGATTGCACACCTACAGCATGTGCCAGCAGCTTTTGCTGTAAACACACTGAATGTGCTTCAATGAAATGGCCGTGTCCCAAATTCTGTTGCCCCCTTGTTTAAGAAGGCTAGCAAGGATAATCCAGGAAATTATAGACTGGTGAGCCTGACATCAGTGGTGGGGAAGCTGCTGGAGAAGATACTGAGGGATGGGATCTATTTACATTTGGAAGAAAATGAGCTTATTAGTGATAGGCAGCATGGTTTTGTGCAGGTAAGGTCATGTCTTACCAACTTGATAGAATTCTTTGAGGAAGTGACAAAGTTGATAGATGAGGGAAGGGCTGTAGATGTCATATACATGGGCTTCAGTAAGGCGTTTGATAAGGTTCCCCATGGTAGGCTGATGGAGAAAGTGAAGTCGCATGGGGCCCAAGGTGTATTAGCTAGATGGATAGAGAACTGGCTGGGCAACGGGAGACAGAGAGTTGTAGTGGAAGGGAGTTTCTCAAAATGGAGAACTGTGACCGGTTGTGTTCCACAGGGATCCGTGTTGGGACCACTGTTGTTTGTGATATATATAAATGATCTGGAGGAAGGTATAGATGGTCTGATTAGCAAGTTTGCAGATGACACTAAGATTGGTGGAGTAGCAGATAGTGAAGGGGACTGTCGGAGAATGCAGCAGAATATAGATAGATTGGAAAGTTGGGCGGAGAAATGGCAGATGGAGTTCAATCCAGGCAAATGCGAGGTGATGCATTTTGGAAGATTCAATTCAAGAGCGAACTATGCGGTAAATGGAAAAGCCTTGGGGAAAATTGATGCACAGAGAGATCTGGGTGTTCAGGTCCATTGTACCCGGAAGGTGGCAACGCAGGTGGATAGAGTGGTCAAGAAGGCATACGGCATGCTTTCATTCATCGGACGGGGTATTGAGTACAAGAGTTGGCAGGTCATGTTACAGTTGTACAGGACTTTGGTTCGACCACATTTGGAATACTGCATACAGTTCTGGTCGCCACATAACCAAAAGGATGTGGATGCTTTGGAGAGGGTGCCGAGGAGGTTCACCAGGATGTTACCTGGTATGGAGAACACTAGCTATGAAGAGAGGTTGAGTAGATTAGGATTATTTACATTAGAAAGACAGAGGTTGAGGAGGGACCTGATTGAGGTCTACAAAATCATGAGAGGTATAGACAGGGTGGATAGCAAGAAGCTTTTTCCCAGAGTAGGGGAGTCAGTTACTAGGGGGTCATGATTTCAAGGTAAGAGGGGAAAAGTTTAAGGGAGATATGTGTGGAAAGTTCTTTACGCAGAGGGTGGTGGGTGCCTGGAACGCGTTGCCAGCAGAGGTGGTAGAGGCGGGCACGATAGCATCATTTAAGATGTATCTGAACAGATACATGAATGGGCTGGGAGCAGAGGGATACAGATCCTTGGAAAATAGGTGACAGGATTAGATAGAGGATCTGGATTGGCTCTGGCTTGGAGGGCCGAAGGGCCTGTTCCTGTGCTGTAATTTTCTTTGTTCTTTGTTCTTAAAGGAAGTAGACCGCAGTCAAGTCAAAGGAGAATGTTGTCAGTCAGAGGCTACTGGCCTGGTAAGTCAAGGATGTCATCATGTATCGGTCTGGGGCTTGGACATGTTTGGGGTGGTCAGTGTCAGGGATTCCCAGTCATTACAGTCTGGAAAGTGGGCCACTGTGAGTTTTGCAGGTCCAGTGCAACCAGTCAGTGGTGGATAGTCAATGGGCAGCTTCACAGAGATCAGTCAGTGATTTGGTCACTCATTAGGACTATCCTTTCAAGTCATTCTGTTGGGTGACAACATGACAATATCAAGATGTTATTGCCAGTCTGGCATTAGGGAACAAATAGTTCCAGGTAAACAATTAGGAGCATAGCATACAACCATTTACAAATTAAAACTTTAACCTTGTTATCAACTTCCTCTCAAACACACACAAAGACAGACACAGACAGAAAAAAACTCATCATTGTTCTGGGTGGAGGGAAAACTGTGAAAGCAGCTTGATCATCTCTTGTCACAGGATCTGCTGGAGATGGCTCTTGTACTATCAAAATGCTGCGTCCATATCTTCCTTCTTTAGACACTTCCATTTTGATTCAGAAGAAACAGGTTGGTTGGTTCCCATTTATAAAAGGACTCTGACTTAATAAATAAAAGTCACAGATTACAGAAAGTACCAGAAGAAATGTAAACTGGTTTTTTTCAGGCTTAAAGTAGCTTTTACTGCAGATAATAGAATGAGCAGCATGGTGGCTCAGTGGTTAGCACTGCTGCTTCACAGTGCCAGGAACACAGGTTTGATTCCAGCCTTGGGTGACTGTGTAGCATTTGCACATTCTCCCCGTGTCTGTGTGAGTTTGTCTGGGTGCTCCGGTTTCCTCCCACAGTCCAAAGATGTGCAGGTTAAGTGGATCAGTCATACTAAATTGCCTATAGTGTTCTGGGATGTGTAGGCTAGGTGAATTAGCCATGGGAAATGTAGGTTTACAGGGATGTGATGGGGATTTTATTTGGGTGGGATGCTGCTCAGATGGTCGTGTGGATTCGATGTATTGAATGGCTGGTTTCTACATTGTGGGGATTCTATGTTTCTTCCTTTTAAAAACTGCAGTAATCATTCAACAATCTTTGGTTTTTTAAACCTTCTTTTTCCATTTCAATCCACAATCAAAACTACAGAAAAGTTGGAAAAAAGGCATGGTCTTTACAAAGTAAAGTAGAAATACATTTACAGATATGAGATAACATAGTTTGGAGCTGGAGGCACACGGCAGGCCAGGCAGCATCAGAGGAACAGGAAAATTGATGTTTCGGTTCGCAACCATTCTTCAGAAATGGGGAGGGTCAAGGGAGCTCTGAAATAAATAGAGAGGGGTGGGGTGGGGGTGGGGCTGGGGAAGGTAGGTGGGATGGTGATAGGTTAGTGTAGGTATGGAGTGATGGGGATAGGTCATTGAAGTGGGAGGGGCAGGTAGGTGGGAGAGAAGATGGACAGGTTGTGTCAGGTCAAGGAGGTGGGGATGAAAGGGAGGGTTGGTCATGGGATGAGGCAGGGGTGGGGAGATTTTGAAACTGGTTAAAATTCATTGGGCTCTAGGCTCCCAAGGCGGAATATGAGGTGCTGCTTCTCCAGTTTGTGTGTGGCATCACTGCAGGAGGAGGCCCAAGATGGACATATTGCCCAGGGAGTGGGAGGGGGAGTTGAAATGGTTCGCGACTGGAAGGTGTTGTCGTTAGTTGTGAACAGAGCGATGGTGCTCTACAAAGCAGTCTCCGAGCCTCCACTTGGTTTCACCGATGTAGAGGAGACCACATTGGGAGCAGCGGATGCAATAGACTGAGTTGACAGAATGTGCAGATGAACTCTTGTCTACTGTGGAAGGTTTGTGCGTTGAAGGCAGGTGAGGGGGGAGGTGTAGGGGCAGGTGTAGCACTTCCTACAGTTGCAGGGAAAGGTGCTGGGGTTGGTGAGGCTAGTGTGGACTGTAGAATGGACAAGGGAGTTGCGGAGAGAGCGGTACCTAGGAAAGGGAGATAGTGGTGGGGAGGGAAATATATCTTTGGTTATGTGGTTGGATTGTAGGTGGCAGAAGTGGTGGAGAATGATGCATTGGATACGGAGGTTGGTGGAGTGATATGTGAGGACAAGGGGGATTCTGTCTTTGTTTTTCTTGGGGGGAGGGGATGTGAGGGCAGAGGTGTGGGAAACGCAAGAGATGTGGTTGAGTGAGATTCTATTTCCAATGGACTTTCACCAATGCCATCGACATGCCAGCATGCCAGCATGATATGGTACCAGCAGCAAAAATCCTGGAAGATCCGAGCAGTAGTGAGTGCAGCTGATGAGCACAAGATAACATGAGAGGTGCCATAGTGGCATGGTGTGTACATGATGAGGTGAGCAGCAAAGAATTGAATTCAGATAACTCGGTAGAGCTCATGGAGGGAAACCTTCCCCACAATTGGTACCTTAGATAAAATTCAGACCTGAAAAACTGCTGCATTTGATAAACTATCACTGGTGAACAAAATATTTGTCTGTACCATGTGTCATTCTTTGGGTAGAATAAATCTTCCTGACATCAGCACTAAATTCACCTTTTATCATCTGTGTCCCCTTTGCCATAGTCTGCCGTTTTAGTTTGAGAAAATGTTTTAGATTTATGTTTTATATCTTCAGTTGCACTATCTTTTACTTTATTACAAAGCAATGTTTTATTGCTCTTTTTCAGAGGAACTAACACACAGAATGCTGAGTCACTAACAATTAATTAACTTCATTATTTTCAAATCTCCATTGTGATAAAAGTCTATTATTAGTACTTGGGAGCTTGATTTTAATGTAGAGTTAACATGGAATTTTGGTTTTCAATGCTGTGGAGGGGACTATTTTAAAAGAAAGGTCAGAAAATCATTTTTGAACTGTGTATTCAAAATAGCCTTTCCAAGAAAACCTGTAAACTAAAATTAAATGGGGAGATATTTGCCACGGTTTTTACTAGATGTAACAATTACAGCCTACAAGAAGGAAAGATATCAAGGGGCCACATGTAGGTTGAATTTAGAAGAAAAATTCCATTCTGGTGGAAGGACAATTTTTAGTTTTGGCAGCCTCCAGGCCAATAGAGCTTAACCCTTGAGATGTTTTAGGAGTTCAAGTAGACAGGGCTAAAAAAGAAGCCTGTGTTTTTTCCTTAAGATTCAAAGTAAAAAAAATTGAGTTAGTTTTGCTGTGTGTCTCAAAGAGAGACAATAATGGAGAGAATCATAGTGAAAGTGCAGATAGTTACTGAAAAGTAATGTCTGTAATCTCATTGGTTCAGTAAGAAATTTTAAACAGAAGATAGGAGTGATACTTCAAGGATACTTCAAGGATCTTGCTGGATAAAAGGTTTGATTTCTTTTTTGCTATTTATGATAAAATCCTTGTTAATAGTCTTACATATTCATGCTTAGTTATTTTTCTTTTACTATGCACCATAAACTTATATTATTTTGTTAAAAGTACTTTTAGTAACCAAATGACAAAAATAAAATTGATAGTCTATCAGGCCAGGTTTCACTCTAGCATCTGATTTGTCCAGCTTTACCATCAGCTGGGATCATAATTATAAATGTATTTTCAGCATCTGAAGGACAGCTACATTGGACTTGAAATAATAACTCTGTTTTTCTCTCCACAGATGCTGTCTAGCCTGTTGAGTTTCTCCAGCATTTTGTTTTTATTAGAGATTTCCAGCATCCATAGTATTTTGCTTCTTTATGAATGTATTTTTAATTGTTTTGAATAGCTACAGCAATTGTTAATATTTTTACTTGCAGAAGTGTTAACGGCATATACAAATCTTAAGGAGATGACAACCGAAGCATCACTAACAGATTTTTTAACAACTTTTAAAAGCAATGCGGAACAAATGCAGGATGCAGTGAATGATCTGACGCCATTCCAAAATCAGCATAGTGATGGTAAGAAATAACACACGAGCAGCATTGTATTTCATTTTTATTTCTTAAATTATTCTACAATATCTGGCAGGTGTCTGGTTCCTAGCAGATCAAAGAAAGTGGACATTAAACATTGCTAGGCCAACTTCAGACCAGTCAATGTGCAAAGGAGCAACCAGAAGCTAAAAGGTAGAATTGTTTAGCATAGTAGAAACGCATTGGGTGTCATTGACAATTTACTTGGATACGTCATTTACTTCCATGTTGTCCTGGTTCAGGCCTTCTGTGCACATTGCTCTATATTTGGAGAAAACATTGTATCTACGTTATTAGACCTTCCAGCTACTCACCCATTAAATTAATATGAGAATTCAACACAAGTTGTGAGACATACACAAAAAGCCAGTGTCATGCAGCTGCAGACCATGTTATGGGGTGAATGACTCATGAACAAAACACAGTACTAACCCATATCTAGTAGAGGCTCATGATTAGCTATAGGTCCAAAGTCTATAATGTCTTATGTTTAGTATACATCCTCCCATCTCTAGTTGCTGAAACTTGTTATGTCTGACTATGAAAATACATAGAGATGGGATTTATGTCAAAATAACAACTATGAAAAAAATGCCTTTAAATAATGATCGTTAGCAGCTTGTTTGCTGCTTGCATCTTCCTACATTTTATGGACTACAGAGCAACTTGCTTTTCCATGGGATTAATCCAAAAAAAGCAGCAAAATGATGGGCAGTGGGCATTACCAGAGTGATGGTCATTTTCTTTCCTTAGGATGTTGTTGCAAGCCTACCATAATGTATAACAATGCATTGTAAAGCAGCATGGTTATTTACATCCTTTCACAGTGTTTTTATTTTAATTCTGTTCTGTTTCATAAAAAAGTTCCACATTAACCTGGTTGAACAAATACTTTTACTGCTGTAGTATAAAATGTGTGCAGCATTACGTTGTCGTTCTCTTGATAATTATTCAACGTTTCTTCATTCTCACAGCTAAATATCATCTATTGCTCACTAAGCTTGAGTTATAACATCTGGGAGTAATTTCCACATTCTCACTCTTGTCCAACAGGCTCCCTATTGGGATCGTAAACTTGAATCTATACTATTTTAAAATTTCAACCAAAATTTTACAGTTCGATGCATTAAAAAAAATCTGTAAATTTAAATAGATTTGATATACAGAATATTTTTTCCCTGTAAAAGTGTAAATGAGCAGTGTGGTAAATGAATGAAAATTTACAGGCAGAGAAAATTAAATAGAACATTAAACAGATCTGCAGAGATTTCTGACTTAAGATCCCAAGAGTGAATTGCCAGCTTGCACCCATAATGTACTTGAAATTGAATGGATTAGGTTACAGTTCACGTTTCCATAAAATTAATTTTCTTATCTACAAATGTAAATTAATCCGTCCTGATTTACAAATACAGGAAGCAACTTTAAAAAAGATTTACTGGACCACTTATCAGTTTCATTGTTATGTACTAGTCAGTTTCACCGTAAGTTAAGATTTTTTAACATCAAAAATACTCTTAACACATTAGTTCCTTATCAGGACTGTACGAATTGGGAGCAGGAATAGACTACTCAGCACCTTGAGAGTATTCTGCCATTCATTAAGATCATGGCTGATCTGATTACTGCACATTCCCACCTACACCTGAGACCTTTCACCTTGTTACTTATCAAGAATCTATGTACATCTGCTTTTTGAGGAAGAAGTCAGAAGTCACACGATATCAGGTTATAGTCCAACAGGTTTATTTGAAATCACAAGGTTTTGGAGCACTGCTCCTTTGTTTGGTGAAGACACCTGACAGAGGAACATCGCGCCAAAATCTTGTAATGTCAAATAAACCTGTTGGACCATAATCTGATATTGTGTGACTTCTGACTTTGTCAACCTCAGTCCAATGCCAGCACCTCCACATTCTGATGAATAAAGTTCCAAAGACCCATGACTGTCTAAGACAAAAAAATCCTTATTTCTGTCTTAAGTTGATGACCCCTAATTGTGAAACAGTGACCTGTAGATCTAAATTCTATTGTAAGTGGAAGCTTCCACGTGTTCCCTCTCAATACCGTCAGCATCTTAAGTTTCAAACAAGATGCCTCATTAGTAACAGCATTGGATTCCACCATAATTTGTAACCTCGTGGCTGGCATATCACTCACCCTACTATTACCATCAAACTAGAAGGCTAACCATGGTTCGGTGAGGAGTGCAGGAGTGCATGCCAGGAACATACCTAAAAATGAGATATCAAAATGCAGGACCGAATGCACACAGCACAGTAAAAGAAATATGCTGTACACAGAACTAAATGATCAGAAAGTGTATGGACCAAATCAATATTTTGCCATGCTATCACCACCAGTGATATTGGTAATGGATAATTAAACAACCAGGAGGATGAGGAGACTCCACGATATCCCCATCCAGAATGTGAATGAAGAGGAAAATGCTGAAGCATTTGCAATCATCTTCAGACAGGGGTGTCAAGTAGCTGATCCACCTCAACCTTCTCTTGAGTTTCCCAGCATTACAGATGCCAATCTTCAGCCAATTAGAAACGCTCCATGTGATAACAAGAAACACCTGAACAAATGGACTACAGCAAAGACTTTGGACCTTGATATAATCTTAGCTGTAGTCTTCAACATGTGCTCCAAAGCTGTCTGTGCACTAACCAAAGTGTACCAGTACAACTGCAATACTAGCAGCCACCTGACAAAATGGAAAATTGCTCAGGTCTGTCCTGTCCACTAAAAGAGGACAAATCCAATTCACCAATTACTGTCACAACAGTTTACTCTCAATCATCAGCAAAGTGATGGAAGATATCATTGACACTGCTATCAATGGCAATTCTTTAGCAATAATTGGTCATTGATACTTATATTAGATTCCATCAGGGTCGGTTGATTCCAGACTGTGTTATAGCTTTGGCCCAAACATGGCTCAAAGAGATAAATTCCAGAGATGATGTGAAAATGACTGTCCTTGACATCAAATGAACGTTTGATTGAGCATGGTATCAAAGAGCCCTGTTAAAATTGATCTGAATGGGATATGAGAGATTAAACTCTCCACTGGTGCAAACTATGCCCAGTACAAAAGAAGATGGTTGCGATTCTTGCAGGCTAGTCATTTTGGCCTAGGATATTACTGTAGGAATTCTCCAGCATGGCGTCCTAGGCCCAACCCATCTTCAGTTGCTTCAGCAATGACTTTCCCTCCACAATGAGGTCAGAAGTGGGCATATTCACTGATGTTTTTGTGGTGTTCATTTCCCTGATCAAGTGATATTGAAACAGTTAGAATTTCTATGCAGCAAAATCCAGACAACATTCAGGCTTGGCCTCATAAATGGGGACTAACATTTACACTAAATAAGTGCCTTGCAATGACTATCTCCAACAAGAGAAAATCTAATCAAAAGTAATATAATGAAGATGCTACAATCTGAAACCAAATCAGAAAAAACAGGATATACTCAGCATATCTGTCAGCATCTGTAAAAAGAGAATCAGAGTTAACAGACCAAAAACTATAGGGGGTGACTTTGGCCGTCCAGTCCTGGATTGATAAAAGAAAAAAATTGGATTCCAAATTAAATACCTGATTGTTATTTATAAGTGTGCAGCAAATGTTTTGATTAAAGAATTCAGAAAGTAGACGGCTTCAGTTTAATATCTGATCCAAAAGCTGGCACAATAGCACAGTATCTCACTGAATTTCAGCCTTTCTTTTTGATTCCCAGTCTTGGAGTGGGACTGAAACTCAGAGATTTGCCATTGACACTATAAGAGTTAGAATTTATGTAATTTTATCATGATTTTGTAATTAATTCCCAATTTTTTCCCATACAGTTTATCTGTGTCTGTAAAAGTTTGTTGATAATTATATTTAAAAACATTCAACTACATACCTATTCCTGTCAAAATTAATTTGATATACGTATTTATTTCTTGGAATGAGTAAATCTCTTTCACTGTTCCTCTTGAAATGGAATATCTACTTTAATCTGAACATAAGTTACTATCTTCTTTTTTAAGGTGATGAGGCTCTATCCAGATTTGGGAAAGAATTCTTCCTTTCCTTGGAACGCTGTGTCAAAGGTTGTAAAGAACAACGAGATTCATTGGCCAGTGAACTTGGAACGTTGAAGGAAGAGTTCAGTCATGCCCTAGAAACTCTTCACAATCTGAGAAAAGAGAACATGGAAAAAAAGACTGATGGCGGTCATTCCTCACAATTTGCTTCAAAGCCAGGAAAACCAGATGGAAAAGTAAAAGGGGATGGAAATGCTAGCACACCACAAAATGAGGCAACAAGACCAGAGCTTAAAACCGAAGCATTTACCATTGCAAGAGCTTCTGCTCTAAAACTTCGACCTGGGGAACCAAGGATGCCTAATGAAAGTATAACTACCATTGTAGAATCACAACATGATCTCTCCAAACAGGGTAGCTCTGAGAAATGCATCAGTCAAGGTACAGCTAAATCAGTCCAAAAAAGCAAAACTAAAATGAAACAACAAAGGCCACCTTGGCAGGACTGAGCAATAGATCTTCTGTTACTTGGAACACTGGTATTTTGAAATTAGTAACAGTTCATGAGTAGAAAAGTAAAGTCAGAAGCCTAGGGTTAATGGTTCACAGACATAGCCACCTGGGCAGCAAATGTACTAGGACTTCCACAGGAAATGGAATACTCTTGAAAAATTTTTTTTCTGGTGTTAGTCAGTGTTCACATTTTTTTTTCATTTTTCTTTATAATTTTTGTATTAATCTACAGAAGCCACAGGTGTGGATAATAGTTTTCCTATCTTTTATGGAGAAATGGTTTACGTTTTGTGTTTAATGTACCATGCACAAAAAAGTGTGTGAGCTTTACTTCATATCCATTGTTAACACTTGGATTCTGACAGACTATATGATTTGCAAATATTAGAGTGATCTTGTACTATTTTACAAAGATATGGATTTTACAAAAACTTTAAAATCAATACTTTACAATACAATAGAAAAAATCCAGTTGAAACAACTAATTTGATAATAAAGTCTGCTTTTTTTTTGGAAAATGTATTCATAAACATATATTGATGACAGGGTTTTAGTTTAAAATTTCCAGAATAGGAAATATTACTTCAGAATATGAAACAATTATAATGTTAAGTAAAGAATCCAGGGAAACTGGATATAAATAAATATTGTAAATTGAAGGCTAATTATTATGAAAAACACAAAAGATTTTAACAGCAGGCAGACTCCTGATTCTGCAATGCATCAGAAATAGTTGTGGAACGATAATTTTCATTGAATTGGCCAATGAGTAGACAGAGGGCATGCTTGCCTTTCAAGTAAGGATGGTGATGGACTCGTGGAGCCGGAGGATCATTAAGAAGAAAGAAACAACAGAATCTCCTTGCAGGCAAGGGAGATGGAGGCCTCCCCCAACTTGAAGCATCCTCTCAGCAACTTAAAGCAAATTGAATCAAACAATGGCTCCAGCTCTGGGCCAATACGTTGGAGGTATAGCCTCTCCTCAGGGATGTGTACAGATAGGCAAGGGAGGGCCACAAGCCCTACCTCACACCCAAACTTTCATTGGGAGACCACGAGTGCCTAGCCTTTTCCTATCACCCCAAGTGATCCACGTGCCAACTGGAAAATTTCAGTCAGGCTCAATTAATCTTAATCATACCTTACTTGGCTACTGACACTTGTGGATGAATGGACCTTCCCTGCACCCTGGCACTTGCCCTCTTTAACTCTGCTAATGCTGACACACCCACTGGCTTCCATTCTTGTCCTTTAATGGCAAAAAGTCTGTCCTTAGTTACTTAATTTACAGTTATTCAGGTATACAGTGAAGATTTTAGTATCAGTTAAATCTAAAGTGTTTTATAATGCAGCTATAACAACAGCCCTCACTTGAAATGAATCCTCAGATCCATTATTTGAAACTCAGTTCTTTTACCATATATTATTATTTCTTACAGTTGCAGATTATGCCAATAGTGAGATCAATGCCACTTAACACTATTATAAAATAAATTAGTCAACTGTGTTGTCTGCAATGGTGACCACAAATGTGCAGTTAAACATGGAAATCCAAACATTTCTGTTAGTAATCCTGCTCTTTCAAACCCTGAACTGTAATACCTCATTGATAGACTTGGTATTGAAATCGCTGCAAGGAAGTGAAATTGCTGTCTTTAACCACTAGTACCAAGAAACATGCTAGAAATGTTAGGGCCAGTCCATTCAGGTGCAAGTGAATCCTTAAACAATGTGATAATTTGCAATCACCGTCAAAGAAACTCCTACAAGTTTAATTTTGTAAGCATGGGGACTCATTTGTTCAGAAATTGTTTTGTAGATTTATTTTTACATTGTCACTTTCATCTCTCTCTTAATCCTTCTCTTTATTTTGCTTTCTGACAAATCTAAATAATTGCTTGTTAGTACAAAACGTTGCTAAAAGGAGAGAAGAAATGCAAATATTATGAGTGCAAACTAAAGAGCTTTAACTTCTTGTCTTCTTTTAACAAATCTAATTTGTACTTACTGGTTTATGCAGTTGTTTCAAGTTTCAGAAGTATACAACGAGGTGTGTGGCAGGTCCTGAAGTATTTTTTTCTGTCCTCAAAGCTTCTGATAAAACAAGGGCTCCTAGAGATTATTGCACTACTTGGCTTTCCTCTTAGAAGTGGTCGTAACTGGGAAAGTAATTAGAGGGCATGAAGAGCAGGACCAGCTGTTAGCAGAGGGAGGATGAAAAGAAAAAGAAAGCATCAAGTATTTTCAGCCCAAAAAGAGGCCAATCAACCGATTAAGCCTATGCCAGTTCCACAAGGAGCAATCCACTCAGTCCCACTCCCCAACTTAATGCCATGTGCCTGAAAATTTACTTCATTAAATGCCTGTCAAATTTCCTTCTGAAATCATTTTTCACTTCCGCAATCCTCATGGGCAGGGAGTTTCATGTCATTAACAGTCACTGCAAAAAACTTCTTTCTTCACGTTGCCCCTGCGCCTTTTATTTGAAGTTATTCTTTCACAGGATGTGGGCACTGCTGACTGGGTGCACCTCTACGTGTACTTGAGAAGGTGCTGGTGAGCCACCTTGAGTGGCTGCAGTCCGTGGAAGTAGGTCCACCCACAGTGCTGTCAGGAAAGGAGTTTCAGATTTTTGACTCAATTACAGTAAATCAACAGAGATATAGTTCCAAGTTAGGACAACGTGTGGCTAAGAGGGGAATTTGCATTTGCTGTCTTTGTCCTTCTAGTTGGTATTGTTCCTAGGTTTGGAAGGTATGGTTGAAGGAACCTTGGTGGATGTTACAATGCTGTGCATTGGTGGCAAAGGGAGTGAATGCTGAAGGTGGTG
The DNA here is from genome assembly GCA_024137785.1 of Ginglymostoma cirratum. Lineage (NCBI taxonomy): Eukaryota > Metazoa > Chordata > Chondrichthyes > Orectolobiformes > Ginglymostomatidae > Ginglymostoma > Ginglymostoma cirratum. The sequence continues at coordinate 44,019,973 of JAHRHZ010000266.1, forward strand.
GATGGGGTGCCAGTCAAGTGGACTGCTTTTTCCCAGATGTCAAGCTTCTTGAGTGTTGTTGGAGCAACACTCAACCAGAAAGTAGAAACAACGGACATGTACTTTAATTAGGAGTGTGTGACGAATGTAGGATGACGGTCAGATCCCGCATGAGTGAAACTAGAAAACACATTTGCATTCAAAGTGTGGAAGAAGGTTAAAATTCTCTTCCGCAAACTATAATTGATGGTTAACATTAAAACTGAGATCGATAGTTTTTAACTAAATTTTTAAGGGATATGTGGCTCAAATGGGTATCAGAATTAGGTTTCCTATCTCATTGAATGGCAAAACACACCCTGAAATCTGAATCATCTATTCCTATTCCCATTTATCCTGTAGAAGCTTCATGCTGAATTAACTGTCCACATGGCTCAGTAAGCCTACAAATATCCATGGACATCTCTCAGTGTAGTGTCATTTCTTCATCACCCTGATCTTTTAAAATCCTGACTAAGAAGTAGAAACTGTAAAATTTGGATATCACTGCAAGAACATCAGATAAATTTTTCATGATAGCCAATTGCATTCTAAAACATTTCAAAATAAAACAATAAACTGTAAAGAATTGAAAAGTTCTAAACACCCTCACAAAGATTTTTCTATTTCCTTGTGTTTGATTTATAAGTAAATTGTTTTATGGTGCAGTTGTTTTAAGAAATGGTGCATTGCAAAAGGAACCTCTCTCATGTCACAAAAGCACAGAGTATAATTATTTCGGGGCTATGAGTAGAATGAGGAATAAGGCTTGCCAGCTGGAAATAAAAATGAAAGACAAGAAAAAAAGTTGAAAGGTACAGATTTTCTTTATTAAAATCATTCAAATTTGGACATTTCCACAGTCAAATGGAGGGAAACTGCAATAGATCTGCAACAATTGTGACCCAAAAGATGGATCTATACATAACTCCCATCAGGGTCTTTTTTCATTTGCGGTTCGTCAACTCTACCCACACAAATTCTATGCCTTCCGACCCTACGTAGCTTCTTGCTATTAATTTAAATTTCGTTTCTTACTAACAATGCAACTGTTCCCACTCTGCTCACCTGCTTGTCCTTTCAATAGAACACATATCCTTGGATAACAAGGTGTGGAGCTGGATGAACACAGCAGGCCAAGCAGTATCATAGGAGCAGGAAAGCTTGACGTTTCGGGCCTAGACCCTTTATCTCTGATACATATCCTTGGATATTTAGTTCCTAGCCCTGTAACCCTTGCAGCTACATTTCTGTGTGCTTACAACATTGTACCTGTCAATTTCAATCTGCACTACAAGTTCATTTACCTTGTTTCATGTGTTGTGCATATTTAAGCACAACACCTTGCATTGACTGGCCCCCTGCTCATAATTATCCCCTTGCCTCCTGTTTCTGAAGACAGATTCTTGACTCTAGGCATTCTATAAGTCCTATTACTTGTTCTGGAAACTTAAATAACCTCTTTTGAGCCCTCCCCATCTTTAACTAGTTTAAAGTCCTTGTGACCATCATACTTAGCCTTTCTGTTAGTAAAAAATGATTTTGATGTTCAGTCCAGTGACAACATTGGCCAGTATGAGTTGTCATACATGGTCTCTACCTTTAACGTCACAAACAATGGTCAATGTTATTTTGTTTTACCCTCTCGCATTTTACATACATCTGTCCAAGCTGGTTATTCCAAAATTTCTACCTGTAAGCCTCAAGGACTGACTTGCACATGCAAAGTATAGCTTTTCTCCCCCACCTCAGAATCAATAAAAGCCTCCTCAGAAAGCAAGGCATAAACTATGTGATAGTAAGAACTGCCGAAGCTGGAGTCAGAGATAACACAGTGTGGAGCTGGAGGAACACAGCAGGCCAGGCAGCATCGGAGGAGCAGGAAAGCTGACATTTTGTGTCGGGACTCTTCTTTCCTGCTCCTCCGATGCTGCCCGGCCTGCTGTGTTCCTCCAGCTCCACACTGTGTTATCTATAAACTACATGATGTCTTCATCAGTGTGCTTTGCATGAGTAATGTGCTTTGCTTTTGACCAGCTCATTTGCTTACCTATCTTTTCCAAAAAACCTGCCTGAGCGTCATATTTATCAAACTTTGGGAGGGCTTGATCAAATTTAAAAAGCTCCTCACTGGATCTTGGCTTCGACTAAGATTTTTCCTTTTGAGAATGTTCCCTGGAATCAGAGGCATTTTTATTTAGGCCAGCCTTTTAAGCTGGTATTCTCTTTCAGCCTCCTGAAATATTCTTTCTCAACTTTTAGTCTTAAATTTACATTTTTCTTTTCTATTTAGAGCTGCTGCATCACTTTAGTCAATGGGTTATTCTTTAAAGCATAAGGATAAAGCATAGAACCTTACAGATTCTGTTCCTCTGATGTTGGAGTGCCACGGTGGCTCAGTGGTTAGCACTGCTGCCTCACAGCGCCAGGGACCCAGATTTGATTCCAGCCTCGTATGACTGTCTATGTGGAGTTTGCACATTCTCCCCGTGCCTGTGCGTGTTTTCTCTGGGTGCTCCGGTTTCCTCCCACAGTCCAAAGATATGCAGGTTAGGTGGATTGGCCAAGCTAAATTGTCCGTAGTGTTCAGGGATGTATAGATTAGGTGGGTTACAAGGGGATGGGTCTGGATGGGATGCTCTGAGGTTTGATGTGGACTTGTTGAGCCGAAGGGCCTGTTACAAGGAGACGAGTCTGGGTGGGATGCTCTGAGGTTTGATGTGGGCTTGTTGGGCCAAAGGGCCTGTTTCCACACCATAGGGATTCTGTTCTATGGATATTCTAGATGACTAAAAATGTAGCCATCATAAATCACACATTGTTGTCTTTGGTGCTTTGCATACATGGCTTGCTTGGCAAATACAAATAAAACACCCTTTCGAAAGAACAAATACATTTCACACTGAACCCAACAACTTTCTTTTCAGAAGTAAGAGAGATAGATCAGCTGGTCACTATTCTTCCCTCCAACTGAAGCAGATGAAAAGCACCTTTCCAAACCAGCCCCTTTTCAAAAACAGGGTCAATAGCAACGTATTTATAGGAAGCCTTTTCAAAAAAACGCTGCAATTTCTGCAATGAACTTTCAGTTGTCTCATTTAAAGAAACCATTTCAGGCATTTCCACAATGCTTCAAAACTGACATTCTCTAAGCAATGTTAAATATAAAACACCTTCGTAACAATACTATTTTCCTCATGGCAATTTGGCAGGTGAGATGCAACAATTGAGATGATTGGACAATGTGAAAACCTAAAGCTAATATTATGGTTTATTAATTGTTAACCAACACAATGACATACTGATAAACACCCAAGTAATTCCTCTTATGACAATACAACATTTTTCAATTACTTTTTCTAGTAGTTTTATTTGTGAAACTGCTGTGACCTCACTAGACCTAGCGACAGGCTATCCATTTCCCTGTTCTATCAGATGAGATATTCATGTGATTCTGGATTTTGAGATCTGTAAGGATCATATCAAAGATTGCTGCATCTGAGCGCGGACTCTGTTATTGGGACAGCAGGCAGCATGTGGAACTCTGACTGAGCTGGCAGTCTGGGAAAGGGTTGAGTAATGGGGGCACCTTGAGCAGAGTCCCTACTTCTATGCCCCGTTCTCTATCATCCCTCTTGTGATCCACCTGCACTTCGCAGTTAGCCAAGAGCTGGAGAGCACTTCTGCTGCATCTCCGCAAGATGCTGAATGTTTCAGATGAGGCTTCCTCCATTCTATTTAAACCAGCAAACTGAGTGTGCAGGTTATTTATCAGGAGCAGAATGCACTCAAGTGCCTTCTGCATCTGATGATTTATGCAGGTGGCAACACTTGCCCTGGCACTGCATGATGGTGCAAAGGCCCTAGATATCATGGTATTCAGGCTAGAATCAAACTCACCCAAAGTCTGTCTAACGGGGTGAGAGCATATGGTATATTCTATGCCTTGGAAATGCCGATGGAACGTACCATATTTTCTGCCACTGCCCAAGAATTCTCTTCATCAAACTCATATGTGGCTCGACGGCACAGCCCATTAATCTCTGACAGAGATTTCCACTGGAGTTCATTGGTTCCACCAACTGCTGCTGCTTCCTTGTGATATGTGGCTCCCCACCTTACAGCAAAATTGCTTGCCTTTCAAGCCTTGCCAAGGTGTGTGAATCTGAGTTGGTAGAGAGTTCACGTAAGCTATGTAACAGGGCTGTGAAGACTCTTTGAACCCCTCCCACACAATCTCCTGAATTGTATTTGATGGACTTGTGTGAGATGAAAGAGTATGAATTAGCACTTATAAAGGGAAGGGTTTCAAAGTCATTCCTGTGCAGATAATTATATTTCAGTTAATGGTGACAGGAAGCTGAACTTTCCACAGTATGGTGGGGAGGGAGACAAAGTTCCCAAGCCTCAGCTAAAAAGTCGGGGGCCCTACGTTTATGGATATTGGGCCTTAAGTGAGCTCTAGTCAGTCCCTCTACCTCCATTGGAAAGAAGGTCCTGCCTGAGAGAGCTGCCAATGAATCACATGGCTGCAGCTTCCATGTCCCAGCAACACCAGCAGGAGCATGGACCACTACTGGACACCACAGTGGGCTTCAAAGAAGGGTAGCCTGGATTGGTCTGTGGTTTTACTGGGTCAAGGCTGGCAGGCCCTGAGGAAGGGCATTTGGGGGTCAGCATTGTCAGGGTAGTGGAGGGAAGTAAAAGAAAATTAAAAACTTTGGTGGGGCCTTTGTTGGACACACACAAACGCCTACCATAGCTTTCACCATTTGGTTTTGATACTTGGCTGGGAGTATCCTGCTGCAGGCAAAGTCCCAGTGGAGTGTGGCGGTAAACACTTTCAGTGGAGGATGCCAATCACCTTTCCTGTCATCGTGAGGATGTTGACCATCTTTCAAGATCATATTCGTGACTGAAGGCCACATTCATTCTACTAACCTCCTCAGTCATTTGCGCTACATCAGGTTTGTCATAGAGTTACCCTTTTCCTATATCTGTTGGGTAGTGTTTCCCTATTGTTTTTATTGACATAACTTTACTTCCAAGGATGCCACAGAGAACCACGGGGAGGATGGTGATGACATAGATGCAGGAAGAAGCAGTCTCACAGTGAGTCTCTATCGTTAATTTTGTCCTCCCTTTCCTCACAATTTTTCAATAATGCCCATCTGTTCCTACAAAGGAAAAGTCCTAAAGAAAGTTAAGGAACTTAAAATCTGACAAACCCTGGAACCCGATGCCCTATATCCTCGAGTTCTAAAAGAGCTAGCCATGGAGATCGTAGATGTACCAGCTACGATTTTCCAAAATTCAGTAAAGTCTGGAATAATTTCCGTAAATTGGAAGTTAGCAAATATAACAATACAATTCAAAAAGGGAGGCCAAGAGAAAGTAGGCAACTACGGGGCAGTTAAAATGAAAATAGCCACCAAGGAAGTGCTGAAATTATTATAAATGAAGTCTTAATGCATGTAGAAATCATAGTATGATCAGACTTGGTTAATATGATATAAGAAGGAGAAAGTAGGAATTATTAAGGATGTAACGATTAGGTAGAAAGGGAAACTGGAAGATGTAATATACCTATATTTGTAAAAGAAAAGGTGCAATACAAAAAGATAATATGTATGATAATGAGTCAAGGAGTTGGCAGTGAAATATTAGCAAGGATAGAAAATTGGTCAACAGACCCAAAGCAGGGAGTAGAGATAGAGTCTTTTTAAGTTGGCAGGATGTAACTAGGGGAGTGCTACTAGGATCAGTACTGGCTCCTCAGCTTTTCACAATGGGCCTGATTTTCCAGTTAGTGGCAATCCTTTCCTTTTCACAAAAGGAGGGCTGTTTGTATTTCTGAGAATAGTTCAGGTCTCCCTCAGAAATGTGGAGCCATACTTCCAGTCAGACAATTCTTTTGTAGTATACAATTGTCAAAGGAAGGCAAACCATGCCCCATTTCACAGTGATCTGTTACTGCATTTTGAAACTAAAGATCCTGACGGGCACTTTGACAGCTTCTATCAAAGGGTAAGTGTAGAATGTAAATGTGATGCTAAGGTGCTAGGAGGGTAGGGTGTTAGATGGGTAGGGAAGGATGCCAGATATGGAGAGCGTAGGGTGCCAGTTAAATAGAATGCAAGTGGATAAGATACCAGGAAATGAGATAAATAGAGTGTGATAGAGTACCAACTGGGGTGGGGTAGGTTGCTAGTGGGGTAAAGTATCAGAGATAACAAGGCGTGGGGCTGGATGAACACAGCAGGCCAAGCAGCATCATAGGAGCAGGAAAGCTTGACGTTTCGGGCCTAGACCCTTCATCAGAAATGGGGGAGGGGAAGAGGGTTCTGAAATAAATAGGGAGAGGGGAGAGGCAGATAGAAGATGGATAGAGGAGAGGATCGGTGGAGAGGAGGCAGACAAGTCGAAGAGGCGGGGATGGAGCTTCAAAATCTCCCCTCCCCCAACTGCATCCCAAAACCAGCCCAGCTCATCTCCGCCTCCCTAACCTGTCCTTCCTCTCACCTATCCCCTCCTCAAGCCCCACCCCCATCTATCTACTAACCTCATCCCGCCCCCTTGACCTGTCTGTCCTCCCTGGACTGACCTATCTCCTCCCTAACCCCCCACCTACACTCACCTATGATGCTGCTTGGCCTGCTGTGTTCATCCAGCCCCACACCTTGTTATCTCGGATTCTCCAGCATCTGCAGTACCTTTTATCTCGGGTAAAATATTATGTGTAGGATGCCAACTGCAGTGGGAAGCCAGCTGAAATGGGGTTTCAGTGTCAAGATAACAAATGGGGTGCAGATAAGTGTTTAGGGTAGGTTGGTGTGGGCTAGAAAAAATGGATCTGATAGGGGTAGGGGGTGGGTATTGCATGTTGAGTATTTGGGTCTGGCAGTGGAGAGAGTTGGATTGGTTCTGATGGCTGAGGGTGTGAGGGGATGAGGATTGAGTCTGATCCAACAGCAAGATGTGGGGTGGGGATGATGGGGTTGGAACCTGTTGTGCCGGCATGGAGAGACTCCAGGGTCATGTCCAGTGGAGGTCAATTCCAATGGCAGCAGTGGGAGGAATCATCAGGTCCAGTGATGGCGGGAGTGGATAAGGGTCAGAGTTCAGGTCAGGCAGAGAGACTGTATTGGGTTCCAGGGATGGGAGTGTCACTTCCCCAGGGAGGTACAAGGTCAGGATCTGGGTGTGGCGCATTTGGGGGTGAGAGGTAAGTATGGGATCTGATTAATAGCTACTCAGGAATTAGATTATATATTTAATGTTTTTATTTTTATATATATTTTACTTAATTTATTGGAGCTAACCAAAGTGTTCAGGTTTCATGGACACTTTTAGAGAGTCCCAGGCGTGATGGAAATGCCTAGAGGAAAATTCATTTTCCTGGGCAGTTCCTTCAGAGTGTGCTACAATGCACAACTCCTATCTACACTGGCATTACAACTGTCTAGCCAGTGGAAAATCTGCCCTATTATATCTTAATGACTTAGATAATGAAGCAGAGAGTAGTGTGTCTAAGTTTGCTAAGATACCAGGCTGAATGATAGTGCACACTGTAATATGGACACAAAGATGCTGAATTGAGATATGGATTAATTGAGTGAATAACAAGATCTAATTATGGGGAAGCGTGAGTTTACTTACTATCGTCATCAAATCAGAAAAGGGAATTTTTTTTTTAGAAGTGCTGATGGTGAGAGAGATTTGGGTGTATTTGGACATAGAAAATTAGAATACAAGTACAGAAAAGGCAAATTGGAAAGCTAAGGTCATGTTACCCTTTATTATGGGATTGGAGTGCAAGAATAAAGACGTTTTGCTGCAATTGTAAAGGGCATTGGTAATACCAGATCCGGAATACTGTGCACAGTTTTGGTCTCTTAATTTAAAGAAAATTATACTTTCCTTCAAGGCAGCACAATGAAGGTGCATGAGAAGAATCACTGTAATAATGCTGAGAGGCTGAATTAGTTGAGGTCTATATTGTCTATGTTGAAGATTGAGCTCTGATCCCACTGAAGGGCCTTGACAGAGTAAACACCAGAACATTATTTTCCCTGGTCTAGGAATCTACAACACAGTGATGTGGTTTCAGAATAAGGGGCGAATCATTGAGAACTGAAATAAGAAGAGATTTCTACACTCAAAATTTGTGAATCTTTTGAATCCTCTACCCCAAGAGGGCTGTATTGCTCCATTGTGGAATATAGTTATGGCTGATGCAGACAGATTTCTATGGCATAATTCAATTCTGTACCCCACCAGCTGTTCTTTTTACCACATATCCCTGGCCCTAACCAAGGGTGACCCACCCACTTCCTCCTAATTGAGGCCCTATGTGATCAATTCATCACCACTGAAAGGCTTTATCTGCAAGGCTGCAATGTCTAGATTGGAGGGAGGGGTCACGAATGGACACGGACACCCAACAGATCATCCTGGGCAGAAAGGGTGGATGACATTTCCAGATTTAGAAGTCTCCTCATAGTCTTCCCCTGACAGGTGTACCCTTCCCCCAGTCTTTACGTCCCGCTTCCCTAGCAATACTTTGTTGATGTGAACTCCAATCTTCAAATCAATTACCTGCCGTCATACTTCCATTATGCTAGATGGAATAGGTTTGGAACTGATCTAACAACTCAAAACGTGGCATCCTAGAGACACCGTGAGCCACCAGCATCTGTAGAATTTTATTTAACCACAGTCCATAACTTTATGACACAGCATATTGCTCCCATTTCTCTCCCATTGCCATAAAGCCAGGGTATTAGTACTGGCTAACAAGGAGAGTAGGAGACCCATGGCCAAGTAAGGCATCAGGCATACTTAAAAGGGAGATGTCAACCTGGTGAAAGTACACGATGTGCTTATAAAGAAAGGAAACAGCATACAATAGACAAAGTTAAGGGAACCCGCAATCAACAGATCAGCCCAAAGTTCTTCAGTCCTGCCACTTCCCATTGTGAATGATGGTAGACAATTAAACAACTAATGGGACAAAGAGACACATACATGTCCCAATTCTCCATGATGACATGTCTGCGCAAAAAACTCAAGCATTTGTATGGATCTTCAGAAGTGCTGAGTAGTTGATCCATCTCAGTATCTTTCTAACATTTCCAACTTCAGATGTGAGCCTTCAGCCTTTTTGATTCACTCTGCATGATCTCATGAAAGGGTTGATCATATTGGGCACGGCAAAGTCTGTAAAGATTCTGCTTGTAATTGTAGTGCATTTGTGCCTTAGAGAATGCAATGTTCATCTTTGTCACTTAAGATATCACACAAAATTGTACCAATGGAAGAAATCTATAAGCCGAAGTAAAAAATATGAAGAAGTTGTTTTAATACAAGACACCATATTGCTCATGTACTGTTAATCCTTGTTATCTTTAGCTGGTTCTAGTCCCAAGAACCTCACGATAGCGCACTTGTTTTCCAGCAATAACAGTGCCTTTCCCATGATATTCCAGTACAGCTACAACAGTGATATTACCCAAATATGTGGGAAAATTTTCAAGTATGTCTAGTCCACAAAAAGCATGACAAATGCAATTGACTAATTATGACTCCATCAGTCAAGTGATAGAAGGTGTCATGAACAGATCTATCAAATGTTATTTCCTCATCAATAACCTGCTCACCAATGCACAGTTTTTTTTTGTCCAGGCTATTTGTCCAGATTTCATTGCAACCCTGGTTCAATGATAGACAAAAAGTAAAGGTGAGAGTGATTGCCCTTGACATAGATCAGCATTTGACATAAGGTGACATCAAGGGTCTCCACTAAAAGTAAAGTCAACAGGAACTGGGAAAATCTCTGTTGGGTAGAGTAGAACCTAGCAAGGGAAGATGGTTATTGAAGGTACGCCAGCCCTAAATAGGACTGCAGAAGTTCCTCAGGATAGTTCCCCAGGCCCAACCATGTTCAGCTGCTTCATCAATTACCTTTCTGATCATCATAAAGTCAGAAAAGAGGATTTTTACAGATGATTTCAGAGTGTTCAGAGCAATTTAGAGCTCTCGATACTAAAGTATCGGAGTTTGTTGTCCATATGCAACAAACATAGACTACTTCCAGGTTTGGCCTGATATAAATGATAGATAACATTCCTGCTGTATAAGTGCCAGTCAATGACCATCTCGCACAAGAGACAGTCTATCTCTCCTTGATATTCAATGATTTTATCATCATTGAATTGCCCTCTATCAACATCCATTGACCAGAAACTGAACTGTGGCTACAAGATAAGGTCAGAGGCTAGAAATGCTATGGCAAGTAGTTCATCTGATGACTCCCAAAGCTTGTCCACAAGTCATACGTGATGGAATACTGTCTACTTACCTGGAGGAGCGCAGTTCCAACAGTATTCAAGAAGTTATCAGCATCCAGGAATCTGATCACCTACACCACCCAGAAGGAAAGGACAATGGTACATGAAAGCATAATCATTTACAAGGTTACCTCCAAGTCATACACCAACTCTACCTGAACCTATATTGTAGTTCATTCATCATTCCTTGAACAATCTCCTGGATCTCCTTCTTATAGTATGTGGGTTTACTTGCACCATATATACTGCGTTGTGTCAAGAAGGCAGCTCACCACTGTCTTCGTGCAATTAGAATTGGGCAATAAATAAGGATGAAAACTGAAGAACAAAACAGTTCTTATAAAAAGGTCATCAATCTGAAAAGGAAACCCTGATCTTTCTACAACTGCTGAGATTTTCCAGCATTTTTTGGCCTTATTTCAGACTATTGTACTGCAATATTTAGCTCTTGTATGAGCAATAATTGCTGCTCTTGCCCGCATCACAAGAATGAATGAAAACTCAAATTAATAAATTCAAGTACTCCTATGAAAATCAATTTTATCACAGTTTCTCAACATGGAAACAACTAAGTTACAGTTTTCCTCAACACTGTGATTTACAGGACCGTAAAGTTTGTGCCTGGGATATTTCAATTTTTGCTGAGTAACACTCGACTGTGAAGATTTGAAGCAAGTATATATATCCTTTCACACAATATCACTTTCACATACCATTTATCTACACAGTAAACTTTTAGTTCTTTTGACAATAAAAAAGGTGAATGTTCTGATTTATTATTAAGTAACAGATTTCTTGCTTATATTTCATCCAAGATTGACAGCAGTAGTGTTTGATGATTTACTGAGAACTTAACAGATTTTCTTTAACCTCCAAAATGTTAATTTATGGCTTCCTAAATTTTAAAACAATCATCAATCCCCAAAACAACCTAATTTCAACATTTTAAAAAAGATTTCTGGCCTCATTTATTTTTCATTCAGTTACTTCAGCTCCTGTAATGTTCACACTGAATATGGTCAGGCAATTGCTTCTTTAGTCAATTTTTTTTCAGCAAGAGGTAATTGTCCTTGCTTACTTTCTGGATTCTTCACTTATCCTTTCTTAAAATCTTATTTGTTGTTCTAACTTTTCAGTTCACTTTTCTACAACAGCCATTGGTTGCTTGTGTGGGCTGTCAGAAATTCATGCACAACCTATTCTCATTGCACTTTATCTATGTCCTAAAATGACACCAAATTCATGCCCTGTCCTTCATAATTTGATCTAGGTATCCTTCTTTCTCCTCCAAGATGCCCTTGGACAAAACAAATGTGGTACATTTAACCCATATTATCATTTGTAACTGATTTGATCTCAAATGCGACTTTTTCTTAAAAGTGTCTTCTCACTTGAGGCCAAACTAAACTGAAAGCAGTTCCTCTTATTCGTGGCAATGAAAGTAGAGATAATTCTTTTTTATGATTAATTTGGTGGATCATCCTTAAAAATGTCAAATTTCCTCATTTGTTTTATTCTTGCTAATACAATGAAGGATGACTCATTAAAAGAGTGGAGCCTTTTCACTAAGGCCTTTATCTTATCTCTCAAGTGAAATGATTCTGGGATAGTTTGGAGCCTTTTGTTTAACTTATTCCTGTCAAATTGAACCTATAAAATGGCTACTTACCCATACCTCCATACACCTTTGCAAAACTATATTTTATAAATAATTTCTTTAAGTTGTTTAAGATTCTGTTTCAAAATGCTTTCAAAATCATTACCAAATATTTGTATGGTATAACAAGGTGTTATTAAAAAAAGAAAAAGCTTCAGGAAAAAGCAAAATATTTTCCTCATCAATATAATTGACAAACAGATCTGGGGCACACAGATTGTGTAGGTAATTCCCAGCGGCACTGTTTGCTCCAGTGCAATCAGTGTGGTTTGCCAAAATTTTCCCCTGCAGTCTTATTTCTTCAAAAGAAATTGTTGCCATAAAGTTAAATAAGAAAGAAAGGTTCTCTGCAATTAGGTAGCAGTGCTTTGTGCTTTGAATGTTTTACTTGAATGCACCTGCGAGTCTACTTATGTGCAATTCTTTGTTGCAAGACATCAAATCAAAATTAATAAGGTGAGCAATCTATCTGCATCCATACTTGTTCTACAACATTGATTCAAATTTTCATGAGGCTATCTTCAGGCATATAGTAAGCTATTGCTCACAGTTTAAATGGAAAGCAAATAATGTTTGAATGAAAAATTGTTCATATTTCGGCTTCCATCACTTATCAGTCACAACCTTTAGGAAATATGAAACACAAATAATGCTTGAAGTCTAAAAATATGCTTCGCACAGCCTGCGTTTTTTTTGCCTGAGCTTACACTTCCTCCTGTTCACTGTATCCCTAGCCTCAGGAGACAATAAAAAACAGCAGGCTCATCAGCAGGACAGCTTGAGCTGAAACAAATGGCAGTGTGATTTGTCACTGATTTGCTTTTGAGTTATATGGGCCTCCTTTCACAGACAGCTGTGCAACTGAGATTCATTATGATGTGATTGGTGCATTCTTCTTTTTGGCAGCTCAAAAAACCTCTTTTGAGTCCTTCTGCCAGGGGCTCTTACTTAATTTTTAAAAGACTTTGTTCCCGAAATTCCATGGTTAGCTGTGAATAATTTATAAACTTAATTTATTAGCTGCTTTCACATGTAGATGGCTCTCTTCCAGTCATTTCCTCTGTATTCAATTTATGTTGATTATTCTCATTTTCTTTTTTAATATAATATCCTGAAAGTTGTTTACTTACAGGAATATAATTTGCTAATGATTTCCTAAAATATAAACACATAAACCGTACTTTCAGATTTTGTCTTCTACTGATATGCATTAAAAAAAATACAATCTCCGTGTGTTTTGTCAGGCAATATAAATCATGTTGGTCTTGCAAAATGATTAGCTGGAAAAACTCCAGATTAAAAAAACAAAATTAATTTCTTTTTATCCTACAAAACTTGTATATTACAATTGTAAAAGGATCTGTTCACATTTTCTTGCATCTGTGTTTTCTAAAGGATTCATTAAAATGTAATTACAAAAGTTAATAAAATTCTTATTTTATGTGAATTATGGATAATGAATTTATATTGAGTACAACCATTTTTAACCAATTGATATTTTTTATTAAGTATGTGGAAGGGCTGTTCTATGACAATAATATTTGTCTTTGATTTTAAATTGAAAATATTTTTGTAAACATTAGATAGTTTTTGTAATGCTAGAGATTGAAAAATAAAACAGATGCACTGCTCATGATTCAGTTGAAATAGAGATAGGTGAGAGTTTGCTTCCATTAGGGCAATGCTTATATTATCGCACACAATGTAAGAAACTGACCATGGACATTGTGGTTCAAAGAAATCATTCATTACAATAAGCTGTTATGTCCAAACATTGCATTCCTCAGGCACATAGGCGTGTGGACTAATGTTAATCTATTATGTTACAACAGTAGAACCTGCTTCCAGCAAAGTGTCATGCTTCAAGTGATCCAAGGTAAGGTAGAATATATCTTTATATCTTCAAGTCTGCGCTAGGTCATGTGAAACAGTTGTGATATCATGAGCAAACCTCTTAAAGGCATGCTGATCATGAGACATAACCCAACATTCCCTTTCTCTAATGATAAAAATTTATTCCAGACAGATACATATAGTTGTACAAAGGCACATGTTGTCAAAAACGTGCAATCTGTGTGTGGTGCATAGTTTTAGTATTTCTCTACCTGTTTGCTCAATGTGTATCACTTTCATTCTCATCTGTCTTTGAAGAAGAATATCCTGTGTCTTGGAATCATTAGACAATTTGTTTCTGAGCAGGCTCATTCACATTTGCCTTCCAAGTATAAACTAAACTGGAGATAATCATCCTTTGCCTTTAGTATTTCATGAAAATGAGGAATGCAATGTGAAATTGTTGCTTTGTTGTTCAATACTTAATGACCATTGATTTGATGGTATGTATCATATGTTGCTTAAGTGTCGATAGTAGGGTGATGATGTGATGTGGGTCACTCCTCATTTAATACACATTTTGAAACAGTTTGCCAGTATACTGTGGTCTTTTAATAGGCACTATCTGATCCTGGGCATTAAATAGCCTGAAAATAGCATTCATTGAGTCAACAAAAGTCAGGTATGTTGTGCTGTTAAGTTGTCGAACAATGGGAACTGTAGAAACATTCTCAATCACAAGGATGTGATCTTCCCCATGCACAGTTCTTATTTTCAACGTGGAGGTGGTGTCCACTCACATGGTTTGTATGATCATTCAATCTCACTGCCCATTGATCTCTCTGCCTATAAATTCTGAGTCTGTGCGCTTCCCTCTCAACTTCACCTGATGAAGGGGGTTACACTCTGAAAGCTTGTGATTTCAAATTGTTGGACTATAACCTCGTGTCATGTGACTTCTGACTATGTTCTTATTTTCAACCAAGGTGTGGATGATGCTCCCTCTGCTGCTGGAATTGATACATTTGGCATGCCTCACAAGTTGTTGAATCTACTGATTCATCCCTGGCCAGTACATATGCTCACATGATAGCCATCTTCTGTGTTCATTACCCATGTGTCCCTGGCATGGCATGGATATGATATCTTGGCATAATGCTTTTTGTATTAGGATTTGTTTGCACTGGAAAATGCTTTATCATGACATACCAAATTTATCTCTGTTTGACCAAAATGAATAAATCTTCTACTTCTTTAATGCTGTCAGGCCATCTCTGCATAATGATTTTTTTGTAATGTTTGTGGTTGTTCACTCTTAGCAGTTGCTGATTGCGACTATTTACACAGGCTTTGGCCAAATTGTAACAGATCAACTTTGAGGATGTCTGTAACATGGGAAACTTGAGCATCAACATGCAAGCCATTAGGAATATCTCAATGTTTGTCTGGGGTTGAGTAATCTGCTCAGTGTGTCAGATGTAATCGCATGGTTGGACCTTGTTGACTGATTCAATTGTATCACGTATGGTCTGTTCTGGCACAGTGAGTGTGGTTTGAATCTCATTGAACCTTCAAGATCTATGCATTAAGTTCATATTTAAAGTTAGATCTGCATTTTTAATGCATGTGAAAATGACTTACTTAGATCCAGAAGAAAATTGTGCAGTGCCAAGTAGAATAGACTGTTTGTAGTAGTGAAAATTTCAAGTAGCAGAACTTGTACTGAGACAGTTGAAACAGTGAGGGAGGATCCAAGTAGAATTCAGTCACCGGGTTACCATACAGTATGAGGTGAACTTTCCTGCAGAGTGTTGTTTCCACTCGAGGTTGGTGAAGTAGAACCTTCCATTCTGCATCAATAAAGATCCATTCTCCTGGGTTGGGATTTATCAACGACACAGAAAAGTATCTCTGCCACAAGGGAAATCCAGCCCGAGGTACCAAGTTGCTGATTGTGACAAATTGGGCTCTACTTGCCCTGCCGACTCCTTATCTTTCACCAATCTTTTCATCCATCTATTTTATTTGTTTGTCTCTCTATATAAATTGTAAATTAACTCTAGATTATTGTACACCTAAATTTTTGAACACCTTATTGAAAAAAAATGGTTAGGCAATATCCCAGTCGATCTTTCTTTATTGGTTTTGTCTCCTTGGGACTGAAGATATCGCAACAACTTGTCCACTCACTGTTAGACTCTGTCTTTATCTGTATGAATTGCCTTTGTCTGCACCTAAACCAATACCAGCATGCTTCTAACTGTTAGGTGAGTCTAATTTTCACTGATACCTGTTCAGAATGAATAAATATATTGCATAGAATTTGTTATATTCCAGATATTTTATAAATGTAAATGTCATTTTTTAAAGTATTGCTGAAACAACAGTCAAGAACAACTGTGCAAGAGAGAGTGTTACAAAGAGAAACTGCAGTGTTAGTTCTTTGGAACACAAAATAAATATTTTAGATGCCCTCATTTTTCCAAATTTTAACAAAACCTGCGGCTGGTACCAAACTCTAACTTATTATCCATCATTTTGGGGCGATTACATCATAACAGGTTCAGTTAAAATGTTAAAGTTACACACAAAACAGATGCTTGAAAAGTATTGTGTTCTAGAAATGGATTTCACAGCCAGCTGTTCAGTACCTTTAATTATAAACTTGCACAAATGACCCATTTCCTGCAGATTAGCAATGCATGAATTAGATCCAATTAAGATTTTTTTTTTTTTTAAGAATACCATAGCAAAATCTTAGGAAATCAATCACAGATCCTACAGTGAGTAGCTGTGCTCATACACAGCTGAATTTGTCCAAAGTACAGTCCAGCTACATCTCATCTTTCAGTAATGAGAATTTTGTATAGTAATTTCAAAGATAGGACCTATTTAGATACAGTATGTCAAATTCTGAAAAATAAATGTAGCTCATGTATTTAACCAGGTTTGTAACCTATCTCATTCTCAATCATAAATCCCATTCCTAATTTTGGCAAAGGCTGACAATTCTGAAAGTGAGGAACTGTTTGTATTTCATAGCAGCTGGACTAGAGGGAAAATTCTTCAGAAACATGTAAAAATAGTCGATGAAAAATGCATGCTAGTCAAACGGCAAATAAATGGTCTAAATATAATATTGTCCTTAGCATTTTCATGAGAATGAGGAAACGTCTATCAATCAACAGTGAAGGTAACTGGATGTCTTGGATCACAGTGTGTATCCAAGCAGTTCTTTTCAGATTCTGGTAGATATAATTAAAAGAAGGCTCATCTAACAACAATTTGCTTAAATATGAATGTTTATTAAGTAATAATAAGTTATTACAGTGGTAATAATAAATGGAAGTGAAAAGGGGAAAAAAAAAAAAATCAACAAGTCTCACGTCCTTCTGCACAACAGGAACCCCTCAATCAATGTCTGTTCTGGAGGTTTAGGTTCGTTTCTGGCACCGTTCACGATTCCGAGCCGAGGCGAAGTCCAGCAATTTAGAACAAATCTCTCTCTCTTATACAGTGGAACAAACAGCCAGCACAAAAAAAAGCAGATACAGAAGATAAAACACAGCTACAGAGAAGCAAGTTGCAGGTGCTGTCTTCAGCTCGGAAAGGAATGTTAACAAGACTGATCCAAGGTCATGCAGCTTGTCAAGTATCATCAACCATTTTAGCCATTCAGCCCATCCTATACAATCTATCTTCTAATGCATGTGTTGAATATCATAATTAATTTTTAGCCTTTCGGATCATTTTATACATTCCAACTCTGATGATATTTGACAGTGCATGCTACAGTTGTAAATGCAAACGTAAATCAGCGACAGCCAAGCAAGGACATATAATAAGAGTATGTAACCTGCACTAGAAGATTAAAACTACAATGAAAGTAACTAGCATCAATACAAAGAATACAACAATAGGGTGTATCATCAAATTAATGCTCCCTGTGACCTTTGGGAACTGGACCATAAATATATACATACCACCCCGATGCATGGTCAAGGCTGTGTTGGAGCCTTGTCATGCCACCTGATTGAGGCAACCAGAATATTGTCTACATTCTTCTTCAGTTAATCTATTTACATAAATTGCTCTATAATTCCAGATGTTCCAGATTCAGCTTTCATACTTTGTATTTTTTTCTAATCCTCCAGTTCCCTATCTGTAGATCACTTCGCCCAATAATAGTGAAATAGCATCATATATGCACTCAATTTCTCCTGCTCTCAATCTGTATCTGTCTTGAGGATACTTCTTCAATATGTTTCCCTCCTTGTCAATTTTATGAATGGTTGTATCATGGAGTGGTAACTACCTCCAAATGCAGGTACCCCCTTTTGAGCTACAATATATATGGTATCAAACAATACAGCTCTAACGTTCATCAGGCTTTGCCTCCAACTTATGCTTCCTGCCTTATATTTTTCCCAGGGTTCCTTTACCACAGACTCCTGCACCATCTGAGTCTTAGCTCAGTCTTCTTTCATACATTAATTGTCCTAACACATTACAATTTCACTTACTGGTTTAAACATTGGAGTACATGCATCATACCTCATCTTGGGTGTTTGTATCTGTATGTCATCCAATGGGCCCTTTCGCTCAGTCCACCATTACTCCTCCCACAGTCCATATTCTTTCATTTCTGTAACATTTAACCTAATCGCCAATCACTTTTTATTTTGATTGTAATTTTTTTAACATCCCTTTCACAAATATTACTTTCATTGTTTTGAAGTCAGTTTCTCTATGGATTTTTTGTCAGTGTCCTATTGTTTAAACTATGCTTTTGTGCTCTTCCAAGCCACACTAATCAAGTAGGTGTACATGTCTGAGACCCGTTCTTCAATGCGCGTTTTTGTATCGTCTCATGTTTGTTACCTTGAAGTAGCATCCACTTTTGCACACCTACATCGGTATCCCAAGACCATTTCGCACATTCTTGATTCCCACATGATCTTATCAAATGATTTAAGAGATTTTACTTATCTCTCCAAGTATGTTCCTGATGCCTCAGGTAGTGGCTTGATCACCAATTCAATCTTTCTTAAAAAAAAAAGACAAGGATGCAAACATCACCAAGAGAAAGCTATTAGTTTAGTACTCTCACCTAAAAACTTCCTTCTCACTAGAATGCATTTTAACCTTTATTTCCATTTCAACCCCTTATTCTAATATTTTTTTGTCTTCTTACACCAGGCTCCATCCTTAATTACTTCATCTCATCCAATTTTGCAACTTAACTATGACCATCATATCTAATATCTGTAGAGATTTGATAGTCCATGGAAAATAACCTTATAAATATTTAAAAACAGAAGTCAAACATTTCTGTTTGATTCAGGCACAACATCTTGTTTGTTTCATCTCTAAGATGACCCACATTTTTTAAAGTTACTTGATGATTCATTCGAGATATTTGATATATCTCTATGTAAATTTGTCCAAATTCAATATTCGGTTGACTCCCTTAAAGTCACTAACCATTTTTATGTATTGAAACCATTGAGACTATGTGCATGCACTTTATCATTTCCCAGAATCCCTTTAAATTTTCAGGTAACTATTCCCATTTAAATGATTTAGAATACCAGGGCATGTGAGCCCGAATATAGTTTTTGTCATTATATGCTTAAGTGTACCCAGGCTCAGTGGTTTCAAGATTCCTGACACTCACTATAATTAACATTTTTACAGTACTTCCCCAACACTGAAATGTATTATTGATGAGTTGAGGCTACCTCATCCATCACTGCATTGCGATGTTGAAATTCTGCAAATGGGTTCAACTTTCAATGTCTCCAATTTCTAAAAACAGCAAATAAGTTCCATCCATTCCATGTCAAGCAGAATGGGTTAATTAGTATTAATCTGCTACTGATTCAAAAAGGGGGTGGGGCGTAAACTCCTGCACATAAATTGTTCATCCGTCTCTCCTCATTCTTGGAGGAAGGAAAAACCCCACCCCTTTGTTAATGAGATAGTAGGAACTGTTTGTTAAATTTGCCTTTCTGAAACTCCTCACACACAGGGAGATGCATTTTCAACATTCCAATTTCCCTATTACATGGATATTAACAATAAGTCAATCTTATCGGGAATTAAAGATTCACTCATGTGTCAAAACAACATTTGGAAGTTCAGTCTGGCCAGAAAATGAAATTCCAAACATGGTAATTTCTGGAATTAAAATGTACCCAAGTCCAAACACAACATGGAGCCAATTCCAAAAGGTAAATTTTTACCAAGCTTTACAAACCAAGTTTTTGAATCAATATTTTGCAGATTTTTTGCTTTACACAATCACTGATGGTTCCTTAAAAGGACATGACATTAACCATGTATGCTCCACACAGATACAAGCACACAACATCCTTTCAAATCACTATACAATCCCAAAATACAAACTAAAACTTCAAAGTATCCCCAGATCTCGAGCTCCAGGGAACAGAAAAAAAAACACAAATCATACAGGACAACACTTAGCAACCAACAAACAAAGGTGCATTCAAACCGGATCATAAAGATTTAACATTTCTACAAGGTTCAGCGCACTTGCACAGCGCAGAAACCTGGCTTCTAGTTATCTCTTTATCTCCAGTTATAACTGTCCCCCATCCTTTCGGGAATCCTAATTGTGCTAACATGTTAGCTAAAGACCTGAATCCAGAGTCTGCTGCATTCCACCCTGGAATATGAAAGGTCTCTGGAGCATCAGGTTGCTTTTCCCTGCCCTTACACATTTTCCCAAATCCTATCACTTGTCACTAAAATGTCTTGGATCACAGACTGTATCCAAATGATACTTTTCAGATTCAGGCAAGTACAACTAAGAGAAGGTTTATCTAACAGCAGTTTGCTTAAATATGAATATTTGCTAAGTAATAATAAATAAATAATAAAAGGAGAGAAAAGGGAGAAATAAAACCAAGTCTCACACTCTTCTGCAAATCAGGGACACTTCAATCAACGTCTGGTCTGGAGGTTTAGGTTTGTTCCTGGCACCATTCATGATTCCGAGCTGAGGCAAAGTCCAGCAATTTGGAACAAAACTCTCTCTCACTCGCTCTCTCTTATACAGTGGGACAAACAGCCAGCACAAAGAAAGCAGATATAGAAGACAAAACACAGCTATGGAAAAACAAGTTGCAGGTGCTGTCTTCAGCTCAGTAAGGAATGTTAACAAGACTAATCCAAGGTCATGCAGCTTGTCAAGTATCATCAACCATTTTAGCCATTCAGCCCATCCTATACAATCTATCTTCTCATGCAGCTTTTGAATATCACCATTAACTTTTAGCCCCTCGGCCCCTCTTATACACTAGACCTTAAGTTTACAGCAACAAACTGAAATTTGTCTAAATTATTATCAACAAAAACTTCTAATACAATTTATAATCACAAGGACTAAACCTGTCACAAGAACACATGAGGACTTTATGCATATTAGTGTAAAGCTGGCTGCAGAAATGTGAGGTAATAATTTCTATCCTATCTAAATCAAACCTGGATCATTAGCAAAGTACAGATCTATTAAAACTAAAAAAAAACAAGCCAACATTTTTTCTCAGGCATACTCCTTGCTAACCACTATAACATCAGAGAAAGGTTGCCAGTAAAGTCAGGATGGAGATGTACATGGGGTTTCTATTGATCTTCCACTGAACTTACAGCAACCCATCAGAACCCGCAAGGAAATTCCTGCTGCTGCTGCTATTTAAACCTTTCAATATCCCAGGTATCTCAAAGCTTGCAAATTCTCTTACCGTCTTTGAATGGCTAACAACTTCTTAGGTAAGGAATTTTCTTGTTATCAAACAAAAATCATCCTAAATACACTGGTGGTTTAAAATAAGATACAGAGCTATATGTATTTGTATTTGGTGACATACATTCGTGACTCTCTGTCTTGCTTTCTTTGGCGGTTATAAAAAAAGGTATATAGTCTAACAGCTTGTTATAGAGAGTGTTTTATATCACTTCTATATTAATGACAGCACTATAAATAATATTTACTTTATTTGAGGTCATGATATATCAGCGTTTTATACTGAGGGGCTACCATGCTATAAACAGCTTACTGAAAATACAACAGTAATTAAACCGTTGACATTCATAAATTGTGTGAAACAATAATATCAGTGTGAGTATTGTTAAATCTGTGGTAAAGCCAGTTGAATTCTCAGAGCCTCTGACTATCACTCAAAGTGAAGGCTAGATGGAGCAGATATTGCACCAGGTTCAAAAGATGGAAAGTCATAAACACTTTCCACAATTTATTTCTTTAGCAGGATAAAGTTTATCTTAAAAATAAATTATTAGATGTAGAGGTGGAAAGGAGACACAGTAGTTAATATCATCATTTGCTTGGGGTATTGGGGAACAAATGGCCATGTGTGTATTTTCAGTTTATAGCTATAAAGTGAGATGACAGTCCTACTTTATTATGAAATAATAACAGAATAATGCCTCCTAGTTATGCTTTGTTTACTATTCTTCAGCTGCTTGGAGCTAGAAATGTTTCCACATCAAATTTCACTTGTGCCATAAAAGTTATTTGCAACCTAGGGACATCTCAACACTTTCTATAGACTTAATGACATGTAAATATACAAATAAAAATGAGTAAGTGAAGTACCCCTTGAGACTGATCTGCCATACAATGTGACCATGCCTGAGCTGGGATCTCTCACTGAGTAACTGCTTTTGTTCCATATCCCTTAATGGCTTCAGTTAACAAAAATCTATCAATTTCAGATTTAAAATTAACAATTGACCTAGCACCAACCCCTGACTCCAAAAGAGAATTCCAAACTTCCACCACTTCTACAAGCTGTCTGCTTCTAACTTTTAGATTGGTTAACCAGAGAAAATAATTCCTATCCATCTCCCCTGTCTCTTTCCCTTGATATCTTGTAAATATTTGATCAAATTAGCTGTTACTCTGTAAAGTTCATTGAATGTAATGAAGTTTATGTTATCTCTCCTTTTAATTTAATTTGTAAAGTTCAGTTATCATTCTTTCTGCTAAATCGACGCTGCATTTCCTCTGAGGCCAATATATCCTCTTTAAAGTGTGGTACACATGGAACCTCAGCTGTGGTCTGACCAATGCTATGTATATATAGTGTAGCATGACTTGTACAGCCTTGTACTCTGATGCTCTAAAGGTCAGCATTGTATTAACCATTTTAATTATATTCGGTATGTTGTTGTGACATTTTAATAATCTATGTGCCTCTACCACCAAGATTTTGGACCTCCACTATTTTTCACTTTACATTATTTAGAAAGTACAGTCTTCCTTCCATTTTATGTCCGATGTGGATATTTTTACATTTGCCTATATTGAAATCCATTTGCCATAGCATTCTCTACTCATTTAATTTAATTATATTTCTTTATAATTTTGTCTTCCATCTGCACTCCTTATAATGCAACTTTTATTTGTATAGTTAGCATACAAATATCCAATCATACAAAATAAGCAGAAGCAGACCATTCAGCCCCAAGCCATATTAAACAGTGGAGGCACCGTGTGACAGACAGAGCTAAATTATCCCATGACCAGCTAATCAGATCCAAGCTCTGCAGTCATGCCACATCCAGTTCTAAATGGTAGTAGACAATTAAACAGCTCAACAGAGGAGGAAGTTATACCAATGTACAGTTTTCAGCAAATTTGATTCAATCCACATATCAAAACGTGGCTGATGCCACTGAATACTGCTAAAATTGTGGGTCCTTGACAACATTCTGGAGGTAGAACTGAAGGCTTGTGCTCCAGAGTAAGCAGTGCTCTGCATTGACTGTTCCAGCACAGCTACAACAAGAATATACTTGCCCAGGTATATCCTGTAGTCGAAAAGCAGCACTAATTCCAACCCAGTGTGGAGCTGAAGGAACACAGCAGGCCAGGCAGCATCAGAGGAGCAGGAAAGTTGATGTTTCATGTCAGGACTCTTTTCTGAAGAAGAGTCCTGACCTGAAATGTCAGCTTTCCTGTTCCTCTGATGCTGCCAGGCCTGCTGTGTCCCTCCAGTTTCACTCCGTGTAATCCCTGACTCCAGCATCAGCAGTTCTTACTATGTCTGACTAAATCCAACCCAGTCAACTACTACCCTACCAGACTACTCTCAATCATCAGCAAAGCGATGGAAAAGATTATTGATAATGCTATCACACACACATGCTCAGCAAGAAACTGCTCGCTGATGTCCAGTTTGGGTTCAGTCTAGG
Source organism: Ginglymostoma cirratum (assembly GCA_024137785.1). NCBI lineage: Eukaryota > Metazoa > Chordata > Chondrichthyes > Orectolobiformes > Ginglymostomatidae > Ginglymostoma > Ginglymostoma cirratum. Next base: position 44,044,069 of record JAHRHZ010000266.1, read on the forward strand.
CTGCACAATTCCTCATCTCATTAAAGCTTTACACCAAACATGAGCAAAAGATCTGAACAGCAATGATGAATGAGGGTAGCTGCCCATGATACCGAGGCCACATTTGACTGTGTAGCATAAAGGAGCTCTGGAAAAGGCTAGAGTCAAAGGGAATCAGGAGGAAAACTCTCTGCTGATTGAAGTCATACCTGACACATAAGAAGATGGTTACTGTTGTTGGTGGTTAGTCATCTGGGCTCCAGGACATTTCTACAAGAGTTCTTTAGGGAAATATTCAAGGTCCCTCCATCTTCAGCTGCTTCATAAATTACCTTCCCTTCATCATAAGATCTGAAGTGGGGATGTTCACTGATGAATGCGCAATGTTGAGGATCATTCGTGACTCCTCGGACACTCAGAGCCTTGTCTGAATGCAGCAAATTCTCGACAACCTCTGGGCCTTAGCTGATAACTGGCAAATAAAATCTACATCATGTAAATGCCAGCCAATGACCAGCTTCAACAAGACAGATTCTAGCCATCACCCGTTGACAGTCAATGTCGTTACTTTCACTGCGTCCCTCATGATCAACACATTGACTGCTACCAACGACCAGAAACTGAACTGAACCAACTAAAATATATTGCCGCTACATGAAAGGACCAGGGGTTAAGAATTTTGTGGTGGATAATTCACCTCCTGATTCTCCAAAGGCTGTCCACCGTCAAAAGGTGCCCTTCAAGAGTGTGACGGAACCTCTCCACCTGTCTGCATGATTGCAGATCTAAAGAAATTCAAAAGGCTTGCCTTCACCCAGGCCAAAGCAGCCGACTTGATTAGCATTCCTTCCACCACCTTCAGCATTCACAGCCTTCACAATTGACACATGGTGGCAACAATGTGTACTACCTACAATTACAACAGGGCTTCACAATGTTGGGTTTGTAAACTGAAATCTTGGGTCTTGTACTGTGAAGTAGCAATGGCTGCTGTAACACTCTGACTGGATTTTAACGGCTATGTTTCCGGTCTTCTGTTCTCACAATTCTTGCTGAGGAGTCAAGACAACTCTAAAGCCTCAAAAATGGAAAAAAATTTGGGAAGCACTGATCTCCAAGATAAACCGCAGTAATTCACCAAAGCATCTCCAACAGCACCTTCTGAACGTGAAATTTCTAGTAAGGATAAGGGCACCGGATACATGGGAACATCATTGCTGCAAGTTCCCTGCTAGCCACAGACCACCCTAACTGGGAATTTATTACCATTCCTACACTGTTACTTGGTTGAAATCCTGGAATCCCTTTCCAACTGTTGTTGTAGCTACCCTAACATGATTTGTCACAGTTCAAAGAGGCAGCTTGCAACCCTCCTTAAGATTACTTAGGGATGGGCAATAAATTCTGATTTAGACTGTAATTCTCTCATCCTGTGAAGGAATAAAAAAAAAGTGTTAGGGATTATGATACAAAAATATGGAAGTTCATGTAATTTAGCTTCTCCTGACTTAATAGTCACATGATAGAACAGTAATGGTTCCAATATGGTCCTTGAGCATTTGACTAAATGCAATTCTTTGTGTGTGAGCTGAGCCCGGAAGTGTCAGCAGCCTACTTACACAGGAGTGGGCTCATTGCCAAGCCCAATCCTTTCTTCAAGGAACTACACATACTGGACTATTCAGGAATGGATATTTTTAGAAATTTTTAAGTAATTTCACAAGTTAATAAGGTTCAAACTAATTTATTATCTTTCTTAGGAATTAAGTATTCTCTGATAATGAATTATCAACAATTACACATACCTTGATAATAATTATTAACAATATATTCGCATATACTTGAGAACATTTATGTACTTGATTATTCAGTATGTCACTGAGTTCAAGGAGATTAGTTGATTAAACCTTGTCAAGTTCTGAAGTATCTGCTTTAAACATACCTTTTAAATCCGTTTTTCAGCCCAGCAACATGACAATCTGGACATTTGAAAACATTAACTCTGCAATTAGTTGGGCTTCAGTTTTAAGAAAATCTTGACCCACTCCCTAATTTCCAGGTTAGCAGTGATATTTTGTGGGCTCTCCTTTGCAGCTTAGACACTGACAAGAATCCCTTATACTAATTGAACATTGTGAACAGAAAGTCACTTGTAGATAAAGTTAGTGAAAGAATGAAAGAAGGTTCAATTTAACTGAGACCTGGGATGGACGTGCTACCTTATGAAGAAAGGTTGAACAGTCAGGGCTTACATTGGAGTTTGGAAGTGGAAGAGGTGATCTTATTGAGGCACGTAAGATCATGACATACTTGACTATTCCAGGCAGCGGAGGCCTGCAGGTCAAGGCCTCCCTGTACATGGGTGATGTCATTGTTCCTGCTCTGATTTGCTGTCAGTGTGCAGACACACGGACCTCTATGACCAGTTTGAACTGGCCTTGGAGACCAAGGTAAATTGAGGCAAGAACGAGGCCATGTTCTTTAGGAACTGGGCCAACCGATCCTTTATCTCCTTCACTGTCAGGACAGATTACCTGAAGGTGCTGGGAATATAGTTTGGAACGGGGCATGTGCCAAAATGTGAGAGGAGCATATTGGCAAGACGAGAGAGAAACTGGCTTTTGGGAGCAGCGCTCCCTCTCCTTTGCAGGCAAAAACCTTGTCATCAGACGTGAGATACTCTGGATGTTGCTATACATGGAACAGGTCATAGAATCATGTAATCCCTACAGTGTGAAAGCAGGCCATCAAGTCCATAGTAATCATTCGAACTGCGTCCCACTCTGACCCACCCCCTCCCCTACCCCTTTTACCCTGCATATCCAGGCTAACCCACCTAAGATGCAAATCCCTGGACATTATGAGCAATTTAGCATGGCCAATTCCCAAAGCTGCAGTACTGCAGTTACCTGAGCCATTTTCCACTTCATCTGAGGACAAAGATGGACTGTGCCTGCAAGGATACCACATGTAAAGCTCTGGATAAGGGGTTAGAGAAGTATTTACCCATTGTCACCCTCATCCTGATGGCCATCTTAGTGTGCAGCTGCAGCAAGTTATGCATAGACCCTTGGTACACAAACACTATGTACTAAGATGCTACCTGTCCCCAGTGTTGTGAATGATGCGCTGGCCTTGTTGCAGAACGCTCCAAATAGTTGGACCTTTCAATATCACCTGTCCATCGTGGAAAGAAGAAACACCTTTTACCGGAAGTCCAACAGGAAGTGGTCATTGCATAACATGGTCGAGACCCTGCAGGAAAAGGAGAAGGTTAATCCTGTCAGGTGGTTCCCTGAGCAAACTGGCAGAATTTCTCATCATCAGTACCTACCAACAAGCACCAAAGTATCGCTTGGCCAATGATGAGAAGGGCACTGCCCGTCAGACTCTTCGTGCACACCCAGCCTCGGTGTGCCACCAAATGCTGCCCTCAAAGCAGCTCCACTGGTGAAGAGACTGTCACACATCTCCTAATGGAGTGTGCCTTTTTAAAGGAAGTCTACAGAGCAATGCAGTGGTTTTGTCAAGGTTCATCCCGAGCAACTCTGTGACACAGAACTCTGCACTGTACCGCCTGTTCCTCAGGACACACACCGAGACAAACATGGACTGCACCTGGACAGCCATCAATGCGTTGAAAGATGCTCTCTGGTCTGCCTGAAACTTATTGGTCTTCCAGAGCAAAGAGTTGACTTTGACCGAGTGTTCCAGACTGGCACATTCCAAGACACAGGCCTACATGCTGAAGGGTGCACTAAAGCTTGGGGCAGTTGCCACCAAGTTGCAGTGGGGAAGGACCACTATCTAAGTTCTTTCCGCCAAAGTACAATGGGGATCCATTCAGTTATCAGACCCTCTTAGTGCCTCAAATGTATGTAAATATAGTCCTATATAAGTAAGAAATGGCTTGGGATTTTTGGAACTGCAGTGAATGCCTAATTCCAATGTTTGTTTGATTTTCATGTTGCAAAGACTGTACACAAATGCATCAGTAACTGCATATGTAAATAAAGATTTATATATTTTTGCAATAAGAAAAAGACAGCATGAATAAAATTAGGCCAGACAGTAGAAACTATGAATCATGCAGTGATGAGGAACAAGGGAGTCTCACAGGCACAAGTACAAGCCCACGCCCAGTTAAGATAAAACAATACCACATCTGTAAAATAACAGATTTCTCAGGGAAATTGATGATCCAACCAACTGGAGTTTGACAAACCTGTTTATGTCAATGAACATTCCATTATCTTTAATTTTGACACCATGGTGATTGTCACAGTCTTATCAGATCATTTGCCAAGGATGAAGATACAGAAGCTATAGCCTACAGAGGTCCAGCTGGAGCAGCTCTCAAGTATACTACAAGCAAAACTATAACACAAAGGCTGCAAGACAGCACACATCATTCATGATCCAGAAACCTCATATTTCAGGAAACATTCAGCAAATAACATTCGTCTCACATAAATGCCATGCAATGGTCCAAATGATCAGACGGAGAGAATCTAACCTTCAGCTCTTGATGTTTAATGGAAACACTGTTAAATCCTTACTAACAAGATCCATTGTGTTCCCATTGACCAGAAACTTAAAATGGACTAGTCATATAAATATTGTGGCTACAAGAACAGGTCAGGGTCTAGGAGTCCAGCAATAAGTATTTCACCTCTTGTATCTCTAGTGCTTGCCCCCATCCCAAGGCACACTCCACATGCCCAGGTGGGTGCAACTCAAAAATCACTCAACAAGCTTGTCAACAATCGAAGCCAAGTAACTGCTCGATTGACAACCAATTCCATCACATTTAACATTCACTCCCTTCATTGACACACTGTTTTACACATGTGTAATTCCTGCAGCAGCCACTCACGAAGCCTTCTTCCAAACTTGTAAATTCTAGTTCTTAGAGGGAGAAAAGCAGTAGATGCATGCAAACTACCACACATAAGTTCCCTTCCAATGTACACACCATCCTGACTTAGAACTTTATCACCTTTCCCTTACTGTTTCTGGCTCAGAGTGCTGGAAATGCCTTCCTAATAACACTGTGCATATAATTACACCTGAGGACTGCAGCAAGCAGCTCATCTAGAGCAATTAGTGATGGCCTAGCCAGTGATGCCGATGTCCCATGAACCAATTAAAAGGATATTTTAATTTAAAAAGATGTATGGAACAGATACACCAGAGACTCTTAGGGATCACCAGATATACTGTCAGCACTCAATCAGTTATCTGCTAACTAGAGATTTCAAATGAGATTGGAGATCACATAACTGGTTGAGGAACCTACAATTACAGAGGATTGTCAGGAATGGAAAACAGTTCAGACATCATGAAAGAAAATTCAGATGGCAGAAACAAGCAAAGGCTCTGAAAAGATGCAGGTGAGGCGATAGAGAATGAGCAGTAAGACCTACTTGAGTCCATTAATTAATCTGTAACTAAAATTGTTCAGGCACTCACAGCTTGATGAACAAGGTGTAATAGCAGATTTGAATTTGATGTCAGATGGTAAAATGAAACAAATTTAAGAGGATTATTTCAATTCTTTGTTTTCTAAGGAAGCACCATCAGAACTTGTGACAGAGCTAAGTTAGCAGCAATAAAGTAGCATGACTGAGGTGAGGAATACTTTGGGTTCAAAAGTGTGGCAATTACAGATCATGTACAAAGTGGAGAGTTAATATACTGCAAAATAGACGTTATGGCAGATTGAGAATGATGATTTGCTCACACAGATTGAAGATGTAGTGCATTGGCTCCATGAAAACCAACACTGAGGAAGTACTACTAACACCCACAGATTCTAGACATAACCAAAAAGAAAGTGCCAGGCACACAACCTATCAAGAAGAGATTGCCTGGCTCAGAAATCCAAGAACCTTCAAAAATGAAAATACCTATTTCAGCAGAGCAGCCATGACTCAGGATGTTAACAAGCCTGGTTCAAGCGACTGAAGATATTTAACAATATCTACAAGTTAAAGAGTTTACAGACCTCAACACAGACACATAACCAGATTGCAAATAAAGATTTGCTTTCACAGATCAAAGATAAAATGTATTTTAGTCCATGGGAGCCAATGCTGAAGTAGGATGACCAACTTACACAGATTCAGGACCCTGTTAAGAAGAGCTGTCTGCTACATAGATTCAGGATACTGATAACAAGAAATTTCCTGACTACAAAGTACAGGATTCTACAAAAATAAAGAAATAACAGTTTCAACAGAGCAGCCGTCATCCTTGAAGGGAATAAATGAGATAAAAAGTTCCCCTGATGATGTTTTGAAACTACCTGATTCGGCCGGGAATGGTTTCACTCAAAAAGGAATTCAGGAGACTAAGTGTCCTCCAAGTAAGGTGATAGACCAAATTTCTGGTTTAACATCCTCAACTTCCTCAATGAAGAATATGCAAGTGGTAAAGGGTCTTCCAGTGGAGACACACTTTACGACCATGTAGAGTCAAGAACAAAACCAAAGACAACAATCATCAAGTTAATCTCCATGCTCAAAGAAATCACATTCTAGAAGAATTGTGAAAATTCTAGACGGCTTGAATTTGTGAAGGCAGAAACTTGGATAAATGTAACTATATTCATTAATGTATAAATGTTAACTATTCAAAAAAGCATGATGTGAAGGTGCCAGTGTTGGACTGGGGTGGACGAGGTCAAAAATCACACGACACCAGGTTATAGTCCAATAGGTTTATTTGAAGACACAAGCTTTCAGAGTCTCACCTAACTGACACCTGAAGAAGGAGTGGGACTCCGAAAGCTTGTGTCTTCAAATAAACCTATTGGACTATAACCTGGTGTCGTGTGATTTTTGACCAAAAAAAGCATGAAGAGAGGTGTTGTCTTGGGTAATGTTTCCGATAGGGTTAATGTTGCATTAAATTCCATCTTATCTGATCGTGTCATATGGACTTAGAAAAATTGAGAACAGCTTTGCATCTTGCAGGTTGAAGATTTATATCCTAGGTCTCCTTATTGTGACAATAACAGTACCTAATTTACAATTGGCACTTGCACCTGATTGCTGTCATGCAACAAATTTAATTTTGTTTTTTTCATTAAGATGTGCCAAATTAACCCCCAGCGCAGAATGGAAGTGTTTGGCATCTCAGCCAATGCAACACTCTCCATATGGCAACTGAATTACATGGACATGTCTCCGAGCTAGGATATTTATCCAGAATTCTCTGATTATTTTGAATTAAAGGTATAGTTCAAAACATAACTGTCATGTAAATCTCCGTGTTCGTGACACTGGACAATGAATATTTGAGTAACAGTGATGCTTTCTCTCGATAAGGAGGATTAAGCCAAAATGTTGGGATCTGACAGCAATTCAGACATACATTCAGAATAAAACTTGAAACTCAACAACAGAGCCAGGATCAGTGGTTTAGCTTTTCTGTGATTAAGTAAAATAAAAGGAACAGTGTAGAGAAAATTAGTATGCTGTCATTCAGAGTGGAGACTGCAGATTAACTGGTTTTGTTATTGTTATATAGTAATAGAAAATGTACTCTTATTTTGAGAAAAGGTGTGGAAAATACCAAAGTACACAGTAGTGCTAATGCTAAAGGATTGATCCGACCTAATCTAAACTGTGTATCAATGTTCATATTTGGAGGCAATTATAGAAAACTTAAACATCAGTGTTCTTCATCTTGATGAACACCAGATAATCTTTTACTTAGGAAGCAAAGAAGTCAATTGAATTTATTTTTTCCCAGTTAGACTACTGTTTCTGCAATTCAGCAACACTTTCTCCAACAGTATGTTGCTGCAACTTCAGTTTTAAGTCATGGTTTGTAGAGATTTTAACATATCTCACATTGAAGCAGTTAGATTTGTTAGTGCTCTGTCAGGTTATTATTGGAGGCTTTGTTCAAAGGAAACTAGCAGTCCAGTTCACAGGTTTGTCCACATTTATGACTTCAAGCAATTGTAAGGACTTCTAAGTAAAATAGGCTGTGAACGTATGCATTTCAGCTCACCACATTTAAAATTTCTCAATGTGAAATTAATTTTGTAAAGCTAATGACGGTTTAAATTCATTATTGTCGAGCTACAGTCATCAAAGAGATGTTTTTTTATTAAGTGTTAAACTTATTCTAAGATGTAGTTATTTTATAGAACAGCATTAATAAAGCAAATTTCTCATTCACTCAGGCACCTAATTTTCCCCTTAGGGGTTATGTATGTTAGCACATTGTTCGAGTGCTGACTTTTTTTTGCTTGTTAAGCAACAATTAACAGAAAATGTGCAAATTTACACAGGAATTACTTAGTTCACACATTGCATTAATTCTGTACAATTAAAAACGGCGCAAAATCAGCCAGATGGATCAGAAAATGCTGGGAAAGTGAATTGGGTAGGAAACAGATTACAGAATTAGTCAAAAAAGAAATCTTTTTGCTAAACATAGCATATTGATGTACTTGGCATCAAGGCAAGAACCAGGATTCAGCAGCTTAATCTCCACATGAAGTTCCATCCTAAATTTTATGGCAAATGACAGAGGATGTAAGATGACTTCTATAGCAAGAACACAGCTATGAAATAATTTGTTTTATGCCAGAATGAAATTGTCCATTCAATTTCCATTATTTTTTTTCTCCAGAATGTTCTCCAATCTATACTATGCTGTCGTAAAACAAACTTTACTTCTTCAATGTTCTCTTGGACCGCTTCATCCTCCTCTGTCCAAAAACTGCTGCTCATCCATAAGCTGCATATCCTATTTCAAGCCAAGTCCTGCTCTTTTAACAACAAAACCAGAAATTGCTGGAAAAGCTCAGCAGGTCTGGCAGGATCTGTGAGGAAAAATCAGAGTCAACATTTCGGGTCCATCAAAACTGATGGTAAGTAGGAAAATGTCAGTTTATAGGCAGACGATAGGGTGGGGGAAAGAGGTAAGGAGTAAATAATAGATGGAGATAGAGCGCAAAGAGAGAGAACAGCAGTTGGACAGACAAAAGAGTGGATTACAACCTGGCTGGGAGGGTGAATAGGAGACTGTTAGTCACTAACAATAGATAGTGTGTAATAGCAGGCTATGTGATAACAGGGACTAATGTGTGAAGTAGGGGATGAGGACATAAGAGAGCTCAGGCCCTAAAATTATTGAACTCAATATGGAGTCCAGAGGGTTACAGGGTCCCCCAGTGGAAAATTAGATGTTGTTCTTTCAGCTTGCACTGAGCTTTGCTAGAGCAATGCAGCAAGCCTAAGACAGAAATGTTGGCCAGGGACCAGGGTGGTATATTAAAGTGATAGGCAACTGAAGGCTCACAGTCCTTTTTACGGGCAGAATGTAGATGTTCCGCAAAGCGGTTACCCAGTCTATACTTCGTTTCCCCAATGTAGAGGAGACTACATTGTGAGCAGCGAATGCAGTAGACTAGATTGTGTGATGTGCAGGTAAAGTTCTGCTTCACCTGGAAGGTATGTTTGGGTCCTTGGACAATGAGGAGGGAGGAGGTAAATGGGCAGGTGTTACACCTTTGGTGGTTGCAGGGGTAGGTGCTGCGGGGCTGTGGGACAGTTTTGGGAGTGAGGGAAATGTGGACCAGGGTGCCCAGAGGGAATTGTCCCTGCAGAATGCAAGCAAGGGAGGGGAGGGGAAAACGTGTCTGGTGGTGGCATCTCACTGGAGGTGGCGGAAATGGCATCTGATGATCTTCTGGATGTGGATGCTGATGGGATGTTAGGTAAGGACAAGGGAACACTATCACTGTTGCAGGAGGGAGGAGAGGGGGTGAGGGCAGACGTGCAGGAGATGGGTCAGACCCGGTTGAGGGCCCTGTCAACAACAGTGCTGGGGAATCCTCAGTTGAGGAAAAAGGTGGATATTTCATGGGCTCCCTTATCGAAGTTGGCCTCATTGGAACATATGCAAAGGAGGCAAAGCAAGTGGGAGAATGGAATGAAGTCTTTTCAGGAAGCAGGGTGTGGGGATGAATAGTCCAGCAGCTGTGGGAGTCGGAGAGTTTATAGTGGATATTAGTGGCCAGTCTATCCTCAGAAATGGAAACAGAGATGTCAAGGAAGGGAAGGGAAGAGTCAGACATAGACCGGGTGAAAGTGAGAGTGGAGTGGAAATTGGAAGTAAATTGATGAACTTTTCGAATTCTGGACAAGAGAGGGAAGCAGCACTGATGATATCATCAATACATTGGAGAAAAAGTTGTGCTTGGGGGCCGGAATAGGACTGGAATAAAGAATGTTCCACATACCCCACGAAGAGACAGGCCCACTTGGGCCTATGTGGGTATCATGGCCATCCCCCTGACCTGAAGAAAGTAAGAGGAGCTAAAAGAGAAGTTGTTGAGGGTGAGGATGAGCTTGGCCAAGTGAAGAGGGTGGTGATGGGTGGGGATGGTTCACGCCTTTGCTCCAGGAAGAAGCAGAGAGCCCTGAGACCATTCTGGTGGGAGATGGATGTGTAAAGGGATTGCACATCGATGGTAAAGAGGAGGCGGCTGAAACCTGCGAACTGGAAATTCCAAAACTGGCGTAAAGGGTCGGAGGAATCATGGATGTACGTGGGTAGGGACTGGACCAGGGGAGAAAAGAACAAGTCAAGGTAAGGAAGAGATGAGTTCTGTGGGGCAGGAGAAGACTGGAATAATGCTCCTTTAATGCAGCTTTCCCAGTTAAACTGAACTTGTGTTAATTCCTTCGCATCCTAAGTCTAAATTCTTCCACGAAATTGGCTCTTACTCACTCCTCACCCTTTTCTAGCCTTTTAGCCTGTACTCCCCAATCCCCAAACTCTTCAGTCTTGTGATTCTGGCCTTTTTAACCATCTTTTCTCTCTTCACACTTTATTGGCAGCCATGCCTGTGGTTACTAAGTCCATAATTTGCTTTTTGTCATTTATATAAATGATTTGGATGTGAACACAAGAGACATGGGTTAGTAAGCTGCAGATGACACCAAAATTGGAGGTGCAGTGGACAGCAAAGAAGGTTACCCCAGAATACAATGGGGTCTTGATCAGATGGACCAAATGGGGTGAAGAGTGGCAGATGGAGTTTAATTTAGATAAATGTGAGGTGCTACATTTTGGAAAGGCAAATCACGGCAGGACTTATACACTTAATGGTAAGGTCCTGGGGAGTGTTGCTGAACAAAGGGACATTAGAGTACAGATTCATGGTTCCTTACAAGTGGAGTCCCAGTTAGATAGGATAGTGAGGAAGACAATTGGTATGCCTGCCTTTATTGGTCAGTGCATTCAGTATAGGAGTTGGGAGGTCATGTTGCAGCTGTACAGGACATTGGTTGGGCCACTTTTGGAATACTGCATGCAGTTCTGCTCTCCCTGCTATAGGGAGGATTTTATGAAACTTCGAAGGGTTCAGAAAAGATTTACAAGGACGTTGCCCGGGTTGGAAGCGTTTGAGCTATAGGAAAGGCTGAATAGACTGAGGCTATTTTCCCAGGAGCATCAGAGGATGATGGGTGCCCTTATAGAGGTCTATAAAATCATGAGGGGCATGGATAGGGTAAATAGACAAGGTCTTTTCCCTCAGGTGAGGGAGTCCAAAACTAGAGGGCATAGGTTTAAGATGACAGGGGAAAGATTTGAAAGGGATCTGAGTGGTAATTGACAGTTATTAGCAATGCAAGATGAAGACAATTGTTTATGTTGAAACACTTTTTCAATTATTCATATTTTCATTTATATCAGATTATGGGTACTATATTTACCTCCCATGCAACAGTCTCCCACAAAATCTGACAAGAACATTTTGCTGTAATCTGCATCCAATCTTCCATAAATTATACATTATGGTATTCTCTTGTCCCTCCATGAGTTGTCAAAATTGTGCACCCTATAACTGTATTGATGTGGTGAGGTCTGTTTTTAAAACTTGCACGTCCATTATGATGGTTAATAGATGGGTACACAGCAGTGTTGCAGATACTGTCTGATTGACTTCTCCATCGTGCATTAACTATTATGACTCTAGCCTGCAAGAAAGTGTATGGAGTAACCTTATCTATCAAATTGAATATTCATTAATGCAATCATGGCACTAAGTACAATATACGTTTCACAGAGCTATTTAAAAATATTAATGTGTCTACCAATTAAATAGGAAAAATGGCTTGAAAATTCATGTAACAATTTAGGCTACTAACATAATTTAAATTCTTTGAAATGTTAGCTCAATTTCTTGTTTAGTTCAATCCAAATCTTTCCCCAACATAACTAACTTCAATGAGATGATATAGTTCTTATTATTTTCCATGAAGTAATGCACCTTGATTTTGTGTGATCCCAATGTTTACAAGTTTTGAAGAGCCAGTGATGGTACATGAGGACAAAAGCTACAGGAATATGTTTACAGTTTTATATATGTGAATAACATGATTAAATTTCAGCAAAGATTATTGTTATTTGACTTTTATGATCCTCTAAAACTAAAACAAATAAAAAGAAGTAATTCGAGCCACTTGCAATACTATTGAATAAACTAAATAAAAACATGCACAGATACTATTGCACCGCAACCTACAAATTCAGCCTGGGAACCCTGCAGCCCAATGGTATCAATGTGGATTTCACAAGTTTCAAAATCTCCCCTCCCTCAACCACATCCCAAAACCAGCCCAGCTCATCTCCACCTCCCTAACCTGTTTTTCCTCTCACCTATCTCCTCCTCCCACCTCAAGCCCCATCCCCATCTCCTATCTACTAACATCATCCCGCCCCCTTGACCTGTCCATCCTCCCAGGACTGACCTATCTCCTCCCTACCCCCCATCTACACTCACCTTTACTGGCTCCATCCCCGCCTCTTTGACTTGTCTGTCTCCTCTCCACCTATCTTCTCCTCTATCCATCTTCTATCCGCCTCCCCCTCTCTCCCTATTTATTTCAGAACCCTCTTCCCCTCCCCCATTTCTGATGAAGGGTCTAGGCCCGAAACGTCAAGCTTTCCTGCTCCTATGATGCTGCTTGGCCTGCTGTGTTCATCCAGCCCCACACCTTGTTATCTCAAAGCTAACTATTGATGTTAACACCACCTAATTATCATACTTAAAACACTTCCAGTAATCTAAAACATAGGCATATGCCACTGAATTATCAGAGTAATATTTTTACCACCTGAACTATTCTTTACAGTGATATTGGGAAGATCCATAGTTCATAAATGTCACATTTGTCTTAAAGAATTCTGGTTCAAACCATAGTAAATGTAACTTACCATTGCATCTGAGCAAAATTGCTTGAGACAGCAATAGTATTTACTTTTACTTACATTCGGTGAAGTCAACATCAGACAACAAAATGACAGATGAATACATAATAATGAAGAATATGAATATATAAAGAACCTGAACGTGGTGGGTGAACATTGGGCAGCTGAAGAATTTTATCTTCATTGGTGAATAAATTATCATTCAGAGCCACAGTTATAAAAAATATTATTGAGAAGTGTAAATCTATTCAATGCATGCAGTCGATAAAAACATGCTTGAAGTGTCATGTTATTTATTAAAGTCATTAAGTGGTGTGAAAATGTATAACTGTTTTTTTAATGAATTTCAACAAATTGTGTAGCTCAATGAAATTATGCCAGAAATTCTGGAAATCGAGCATGATGAAAACGATTGGACTTTAACCAGTATTTTTGGACCACAAATTTACACACCTGCATTATCCTGTATTTTAATAAATTCAGATTAGTAAATATATACATGCAAGATCAGATTATTATTTGATTTCAGCACATCAGTATAATTCTGATGTCATGCCTTACTGGGGTAATGTGCTAGAATTCGAGCTCCAGTATTCCCTGAGTCATCACACAAGCTAAAGATTTCTTAAAGTACATGAAGTTTTCTGACCCGTTAGTTTTCAAACCCAGACTGATAGAAATCATGGATCATATTTCTATATCGAACAAGAATCACTACTTATTACAGGTAATAAATGAAAAGAGAGAGTCCACCAATGAGCTGGGGAGGAACTGAACACTTCTTCCCCACTATGTAACACGTTCCCAGCTCCAAGCTATTCAGTGACCTGAGAACCAATCTCACAGTTGTTGACAGGCAAAATGCTCTCTGTCGTCGATAGTTGGTCACTAGTCCATAGACTAATCAACTTCTTGTTGCCATTTGTTTGTCATTGGTACCAAGATGCTACTTTTCAAAGTTGTAGCCATTCTGTCAAACATTGGTCTTAGGACAGCTCTTTCTCACTTCAGTCCACGGTTTTAAAAACAATGAATACATCTGCCATAAACAAATATAGCTATGCTTTACATACTTAGCCCAACAACGCGGACTGTATATTTTTGTTACTTATCACAAAATTCGGCTAATCTTCAATTGTTAGAATCAATACTCTTAAGTTGACTGCATTAATTTTGCTTTAAATATTCACAGTTTTCCTTCTACCTTATGTACCTTATACTTTTTCAGGGAGCAAAGCCCAAGCATTGCAGAACCAAAGTATAATTTTTACAATTATGACAAAAATATCACTTTATTGTTCGTTTAAAAAATTACACTCGTTACATTTCTTCTGTTCATTTTTATCAATTAAGGCAGGAAGAATGCAGATGATTTTGGACATTTTTGGAACAAGATGCAAGGACCAACAAACAGAGCAGATGATAAATAAATCAATACCTGGTCCTTGTGTCCATTGAAGATTTATAGAATATTTCAATATAATATTACAGAAATACAGTGTTTAGACTGGCAAATAAAGGAAATAGCTGTGTACAAAGTCTAGCAAACTTGGCAATCATTCAATTAAAAACAGCATTGGTGAATACTGGAATACAAGCTTAAAGAAAAGCGGATTTAAAGCAATATTAACAAAGCTTTACAGTAATAATTTATTTATCACATTGATAAGAAATGGAAAAAAGACACAATATTTGCAAATGCATGGTCAAGGATGGTTCACATAAAACACACGATTGGACTTTATGGAAGTTACAGATCTTAAGATTATAGCCTTACCTCAAAATCAAAAACTAAATGCAAAATTAGGACACAGTTACAGAGCTGTAAAAATTGAAGTTATGCATGCAAAGACCTTCATATGGTATAGCAGCCTCCTTTGGAAAAGATGGTCAAGCTTGTGATGGGGAATCGGTGATCTCAATCTTTTGGGATTCACAGAGCTTGTTTATGTCAACGGACACTCTTCTGAATTTAAGCTTGATACCAACGCCAAGTTCCATAGCCTATCAAACCACTTGCAACGGCAAAAGAAGCAAAAGTTACAGACTACACAAATGAGACTATAAATGTCAATAATATAGGAGTTATGTATACAAGTTACACATCAGCACAAGAAGTAACATAAGGAGCATAAGACAGCTGAAAATTTTTATAATGTTGGCAATCAAAGATCAGCACTATTCAGCTTACATGCACATCACAACCTCAGCTTCCGTAGGTGGGTCTGAACAGTTCAATCTCTTGCCAGAGAACAACTGGTCCGAAAACAATCCATTGTCGATTGATTGGTAAAGGGGCAACCAATATTAGAATTTCTTGCACTGCCTAGATTCATAGCAAAATCCAAACAGAAGAAATAGTTACGTACAGCCAAAAAAGAAACAATGGCCAATAAGCCAAAAGAGGCTTAACAAAATTCAGCAAGAATTAAAGAGTGATCAACATTGTACTATCATTCACGAGTATTGTATTGAAGGGTGGCCAGACCAAGAGCCCAGATATTTGGCTGAGAACACAAACTTAGAACACAGACAACATTTCACATCAAAATTGCTTAGCAAATGACAGAAGACTAGTTATCGCAACTTACCTTTGGGAAGACGTATTGGAAAGAATCCATTGTAGATATTTAGGCATTGCCAAGTCTGCAACCAGGGCTCTGTCAGCAGTATGGTGCCAGACATCTTAAAAGAAATTGGAGATTTTATAATGTATTGGGAAATCTGCAATTTTACAGCATTGGCAGGTCTGGAACATTCCTCTAATCGCCGCAGACTAATAAAATAATGAAACCCACCAAAGTCTGTGAGAAGAGGCCAATGCTGAGAACAAGAATCTGAGAACAAGAACAGCTTTCTCAGGGATCCTTAGACATTGTTTAGATCACAGAACATTTTGGTGAGCAGCTTGTTACAGAAGAATTGTTAATGTCAGTGACAAAGCTAGTTTTGAGTGAGCAACAAGCTTTCAGTGTCATGACACAGGGTGTGGATGGTCACTGCTCACATCAAGGCAATGTAATCTGAGATGTTGCTGACAGCTGTCGAAGGCTGGAGGCCTGAAGGAGCAAGTGGTGAGCTGCATCTGCTGTGTACCTGCTGTGACAAGGGAGAATAGAAAAATGCACGTCAATGAGTTGAGATTAGGTGTTAATAACCTGTTAAGACATGCAAGAAGGTCTCTCTCCACTCACTAGTGGGATTCTTGTCTTGGCGTTCCAAACCTGGTTGCAGAATCTGACTTTTTTCCAGTCGTCAAGAATCTAATTTCTTCCCCCTTGCCCTATTTCCCCAACTGACTCATCACAGCCCATGTCGTTCAGGTCTGGGCAGATTCCGTCCTGAGACAAAGGAGACAAAGAACTACCTCAAACAATCCTCACCTAGTACTACATACTGATAGAGGTAGTAAATATCACAGGTACTGTGATATTACAGGGGGGCATAGTTTTAAAGTGAGTGGTGGTAGATACAGGGGAGACGTCAGAGGTAGGTTCTTTACTCAGAGAGTGGTAGGGGCGTGGAATGCATTGCCAGAGAGGGCAGTGGAGTCGGCCTCATTAGGGGCATTTAAGCGGCTATTAGATAGGCGTATGGATGATAGTATAAGGTAGGGGTGGAGGTTAAATAGACCTTAGGATTAGGATAAAGGTTTGACACAACATCGTGGGCCGAAGGGCCTGTACTGTACTGTACTGTTCTATGCTCTATGTTCTGAGGCTTTTGATATGCTAGCCTTTATTAATCAGTGCATTGAGTTTGGAGTTGGGAGGTCATGTTGTGGCTGTACAGGACATTGGTTAGTCTACTTTTGGTAACTGCATTGTATTCTGTTCTCCCTGCTATAAGAAGGATATTATGAAGGGTTCAGAAAAGATTTGCGAGGATGTTGCTAGGGTTGGCGGGTTTGAGCTATAGGGAGATGCTGAATAGGCAGGGGCTACTTTCCTTGGAGCATCATAGGCTGAAGGGTGACTTCAGAGAAGTTTATAAGGGTCATGGATAGGGTGAATAGCCAAGGCCTTTTGCCCAGGGTAGAGGAGTCCAAAACTTGAGGGGAAAGGTTTAAGGTGAGAGGGGAAAACATTTAAAAGGGACCTAAGGGGCAACTTTTTCATGCAGAAGATGGTGCGTGTATGAAATGGGCTGCCAGAGGAAGTGGTGGAGGCTGGTCTAATTACGACATATAGAACGCATCTGGACCAGTATATAAATAGGAAAGGTTTAGAGGGAGATAACAAGCATGGGGCTGGATGAACACAGCAGGTCAAGCAGCATCATAGGAGCAGGAAAACTTGACTT
>JAHRHZ010000266.1:44061991-44072175 GCA_024137785.1 Ginglymostoma cirratum
TAGAGGATCCATCCTCTATCCGCCTCCCCCTCTCTCCCTATTTATTTCAGAACCCTCTTCCCCTCCCCCATTTCTGATGAAGGGTTTAGGCCCGAAACGTCAAGTTTTCCTGCTCCTATGATGCTGCTTGACCTGCTGTGTTCATCCAGCCCCATGCTTGTTATCTCGGATTCTCCAGCATCTGCAGTACCTTTTTATCTCTGATACAAGGTTTAGAGGGATATGGGCAAAATGCTGGCAAATGGGACTAGATTAATTTAAGATATCTGGTCAGCATGGATGAGTTGGACTGAAGGGTCTGTTTCCATGCTGTGCAGCTGTCTGACTCTATGATTCTATCAAACCATGAATGACAGTGTCAATTAAAAATTATTCAGAGGAGAAGGCATCTGAAACATCTCCATCCTCAATGCTGGTGGAACCCAGCTCATTAGTTCAAAAGACAATGTTGAAGCATTTACGATAATTTTCTATCAGAAGTGTTGAGTACGTAATCCATTTTGGTCTCCTCCTGAAGTCGTTAGCAGCCCACGTGCCAATCTTCAGACAATTGAATTAGGTCTATATGATATCAAGAAGTGGCTGAATAGACTGGATACAGCAAAGGATATGGGGCCATCACGATCCTAACTGTAGTACTGAAGCTTAGTTCTCCAGACTAACCATACCTTTAGCCAAGCCATTCTGGCATATCTGCCCTTGACATCAAGCCAATTCAACCAAGTGTGGTGTCAAGCAACTCTAGCAGACCTGGAGTCAATGGGTATCATGAGGAAAATCTCTCCAATGTTTGGAATCTTGTCTGGCACAAAGGAAGATAGCTGTGAATGTTGGAGGTCAGTCACCTCAACACCAGAATATTACTGCAGGAGTTTCTCAGGATAGTGTCCTAACTTCAAGAACCTTCTGTTGTTTCATCAATGACTGTCTCACTATTTAAGGTCAGAATTGGAGATGTCCATCGATGATTGCACAATGTTCAGCACCAGTTGTGACACCTCAGATACTGAAGCAGCCTATGTCTATATGCAGCAAGACCTGAACAATATCGAGCTTGGGCTAATAAGTGACAAGTAAGATCACTCAAGTGCCAGGCAATAACCATTTCTAACAAGACAGAATCTAACCATTACCCTTTGACATTTAATGGCATTATCATCACTGCACCTCCACTATCAGTAGGCTAGGGGTTACCATTGACCAGAAACAGAACTGGACCATCCATTTACATTCTTTGGCTACAAAGTCATTCAGAGGCTGGGAATTGTATGTTAAGTAACTCACCTCTTTTCTCACCACTGCCAATCTATAATCTACAAGGCTCAAGTTGGGAGTACAATGAAATACTCTTGACTTCCTTGAATGGGTTCAGCTCCAACAACACTCAAGAAGCGATACAAACCAGGACAAAGCATTACACTTTATTGGTATGTCATCCACCATTCCCTTCACTAAAAGTATACTGTAGCTGGGGAGGGGAGGGTGGTGGGGGGGGAGCATGGTGTGCGTGTGTGTGCGTGTGTATGAGTGTGTGTGTGCGTGCATATGTGTATTTGTGTGTGTGTCTATAAGACTCTCTACAGCAACAAATCAAGGTTCCTTTGACAGCACCTTGACAACCTGGAAGGTCAAGGGCAGCAGATGTATTGGAATTAGAACCTGGAATTGCCTTCCAAACATCTCTGTAAGGTTCCCTTACTTCAAGAACTGCAGAGATTCAAGGAGGCAGCCCACCACCACCTTCCCCAGGGTAATATGAAATAGCCAATAAATGCTGACCTAGCCAGCAACACCTGCATTCTCTTTAACAAATAAAAAAAAACTATTTGGATGAGCCTAACAAATGAGCACATTGCCATTCAAGGCTGTGAAATGTATAATGAGTTGCTCACTTGTCCACTCTCCTTCGTAATGCAGTGGTCTCCCAAGGAAAAGCTGCACAAACTGTTGCCTCTCAAGTTCAATGCTGTCCAATCGGATGCTGAAGCATTTCGCGGCAACTTTTCAGTGTAATTATAAAAGGTAAAGTCACCATTGCCAGTTGATTTACCAACTCAAAGAAGCCATTGCTGTCTGTACTATGTCAATATATCAGGCAATCTAGATGTGCCATCCAAGTCTGAATATATGTACATTGAGCTCATGAACTTAGCTACATATGTAGTTCAGTTCAGTTGAATGACAGCAATGTGGTTGACTCTGAACTGCCCTCTGGGAAATTAGGGATGGACAATAAATGCTGCCTAGCCAGTGACGTCCTCATCCCGTTAATGAATAAAGGAAAACCATGTCTGTCTAAATAGATTGTGTTATCATGGGATCCCCTTCAAGCCCAGCTATTGCTAACATCTTTGTTTGCTTGACATGAGAAGTGCATCGTTGATGGAAAGACCATTAACCTCCTGCCCCTTGCATATTTCCAATATGTAGATGACATGTTTACAATATTTCAATCCACATGTGCATCAAGTACTTTCTTTACGCAGCTTCATAAACATTGCATTCAAATTCAAATATATCACTGGAATTGAGCAAAGAAAATAAGCTCCCCTTCCTCGAAGTATTTGTTGAGAAGTCTAAAAATAGTTTCTTAATTGCTATCTACTGAAAGCCTATATTCACCAAACAATGTTTGTGTTGGGATTCCTACAGTCCCACACACTATAAGATCAAGCTTATTAACAATCCTGTAACTACAGCCTAGCCATCGGCTCACTGTGTAAGATTAATGCTCAGATAGAACAAACCCGTATCACATTATCACTCGTACATTGCAAAAACTCATGAATGAGCCATGTTTGACCCTAAGCAGTGTCCAGTCTACCTCAGATTACTTTGGAAGGGATAGTGCCTCAAAGACTTGAAGGACAGGTGAAGCAAGCTGTCTCACACTACTACTTTGCAGTAAATCCATGTGTTTTTCTCCATTAATAAGATGCTGACATTTGCCAAGCACACAAATGAATAATGTAATATGAGTTTCAGTGCCTGTGTGAAGCCAAGTATGTAGGCCACATGTCCCAATGATTGACAGACTATATCAAGCAACACGTTCCATTAATAATTTGCAGCATGCTACTTGTGCACAACCAGCCCAGGCTTGTAAGCCCCAGAAAACTACAGCAATCTTTGTTTTAACTGACACCTTATAAAATGGCACACTCAAATGGGCTAAAAATTATACATCTCAAATGCAGTGAAGTTTACTGTATTGTTCTGACCAATTATTATAGTTTTTAATTTATTCACCTCAATCTAAATATACATGTTGTTCAATTGAATGGCCACATGAAATATCAACAGTTGATTCAATTTCAAGCCAATTTCTCCTCAAATACTGTGATCTACAGTGATGCCCAAGTAGACTGTGGAGGATGTGAGTAAGAAGGCTCTTTGCCAGTAAGTTTTATTTAAGGCAAAGTTGCATTATTATTAGATGATTTATGTTGTAAATAAAACATCGCAATGATGTGTATACCTCTGCATTACGTTTCCATTACTTAGTGTGTATTTTTACATCGATTATGTGGACCTCTTGATTATCCAGAATATTTGATCAACTGGCACATTCCTGGTCCCATAGGTGCCGGTTAATAAAACATCTACTGTACCTTTAGATTCAGCTATT
Organism: Ginglymostoma cirratum; assembly: GCA_024137785.1. Lineage (NCBI taxonomy): Eukaryota > Metazoa > Chordata > Chondrichthyes > Orectolobiformes > Ginglymostomatidae > Ginglymostoma > Ginglymostoma cirratum. The sequence goes on from JAHRHZ010000266.1 coordinate 44,065,620, forward strand.
AGAAATCATTCGCTAAATAATCCAGACTATGCTAAGAGTTACACTGGAAACCAATTTAAGATCCTCAGGCAGGCCCACAATGTAAAGCATTTCCAGATCCTAGAAGCTATGTACATAAATATTCATGGCCCTGTTTTTTGGAAGGCTAAAGAAATTTTGACATTCATTTTTCAAAAACAGGGGTCATAATGACAGCAAAAATCTACAGTATCACCATGGCAATACATGATCAATCAGAATCTCACTGTCTCATCCAAGAATTAATATTGATGGTTAACCTATTTTCAATTTTGTTTCTGGTGTGCTAATTCTGATAAGTTAAAAACGAAAAGTTTCAATTTCGTGTCTACTTTTAGCAATGTTTACAATTTATGCAAATAATTTAGTTGAAAGGATAGATAATATGGTTGCCAAATTTGCTTATGATATAAAGGGAAGTAAATTGTCAAGAAAACATGGGGAGAACACAGAAGGATATTGATAGGTTAAGCAAATAGGCAAAGATGTGGCAAATGGAGTATAATGTAGGAAAATGTGAAATTGCCCATTTTAACAGGGAGAATGGAAAGGAAACATATTATCTAAATGGTGAGAGGTTGCAGAGATCTGAGATGAGAAAGGAGCTGGATTTTCCCAAGTGTGGATCGCAAAAGGTTTGAATGCAGGTACAGCAAGTAATCAGGCAAGTTGATAGAATGTTACCATTTATTATAGGAGAACTGAATATAAAGATAGAGAGCTTCTCATCAGGGGTTATTCTAAACATTAGGGTCAGTACAAAATCACCCAATTAAACAACCAATCACGTAACAAACATGGTCCACTATAAATTTGTTTACAATAAAATCCTGTAAATCTCTGGAAATCTGTTGTTGCTGAATTCAACACATGGATGTTGGTCTGTGAAACATAGAAAAAAAACCACTATCTGCAAACTGAAGTATAAGTAAAAATGATATGCTAACTTGATACAGCTACAATACAGGACTATAGGCATTCTAAATCATAGACAAAGCTACGTGATGCTGAAGAATAAGTCCAAGCTATGTAGTGCCAATCAATCATAATTGATGGTAGACAATTAAGCAATAAATAGGAGGAACATCCCCAACTTCAATGATGGTGAAACTGAACAAGAATGCATAAGGCAAGGTTGACACTATTACATCCATCATTAGCCAAAAGTGCCAGATGAATGTCTTTTTTTGTCCCCATAAGTTCCATGTTTTTGCTTCCCTTTCATGAGGCTATTCTGGGTATCCTTGATTATGCAAATATTGCAAGTTTGTAAGAAGGTGAACCTGAAGGTCTTCCCCTGGCTACAATTAGGATCTTTTGATCTCTTTGGATCTTCTTTTCCCTAACATCTGGCATGCAAATAGCTGTAAATCATCAAGCACAATATATTGTAGTTCAAACTTTGATTGAAAGTATCCTTTCAGCAATGTAGTAATGTATCCTTTTATTACTGTATGCCAACAGGAACAAATGTTCAGCCCTGCCAGTGACAGAGCAAGGCAGCATCTCTCAGAAGTATTCATAACTCTCATGAATCATGCAAAAGCCAATACAATTTGAGGAGATTGCACAGTGCTTACCACAATGTAAGAATGAGAAGTGGAAAGTGGGGACTGGTCAACTCTGTCACTACTCTGATGCTCTTTAGTTTGAAAGATGATAGAATTGTTGACTTTGTTCAACAGTCAGTCAGCTGGTTGATACATTTTGGAATAGCAACTTGGATTATATTGGACATCACTCCACTGTTAGCTTTCAAGAAGGCAGTGATATTAATGGGGGGACAGGTATAACTTTGATTGTCACTGGCCCATTCAATTCTGTACAGGTCTTGACAACCTTGTGTCAGATGGCACAGTTCTGCAATTGCCCAACCTGACATTTCAGACACTGCTATCATTGTCAGATAGTTCTTCCTAGTCATGTAAATATGATTAATGGCAAAATAGCAGGTATGAGTTTATTGACTTGTTGCCACCTGAACTCTGGAATCCCTTCTTCCTTCTGCCCCTTTGTACAGCATCTGAATGATGGTAAAATCAATTTCCATTGATTGAATGAGCCCAAACTATGCTCTATGTATTGTTCATGGCATTGTACATTCCAGTCTCCAAGTTTAAGGAATTAACACACACAAGTAGTACTTTTGTTAGCAAAAATATCTTTTTAAATTATTTAACTTATTGCTTCTCAAGATTGCAAAATTAGTTGATGTTTAATAAATAGTATAAATGTTATGCTTTCGATTTTTCTGGTCCTTTGTTTGATAAATATATGGTTTGCAACCTCCCAATTATTTTATTCACAGAATACATTTGCATTTAATATAGCCTCCACCATTTCAGAATGTCATCTTTCAACTTCGTTGCATGCTACATATCAACAGTTTATTTTGAACATATAGCCTCATAATAAACAGAAAAAATTAAGGAGTATTCGACTATATTGGATTTATTTTAACTCTGTCCAAAAGAAATCCCAAAGGATTTGGAAGAATGGACATCAGAATGATATCAGTCTGTCTAAGGTTAAAGGAACAAGCAAGGAAACATGAAATATGAAACCTAGAATCGGCTAATGAAACCAGAATGGTCATGGACATTCATTACCGGGAGGATTCATTTTGAGTGTTGAAAAATTCAGATTAAATGTCAAAGAGAATTCATTTTCACAATATTCTCTTTGGAAAATTAAATGAAAGCAGGGGGATGATGCAAGCTTTTCAACTGTTCTTTGGCATGCAGATCGAAGCATTTTTACTTTTGTAATGAAAATATCGCTAGATGCAGATGTAAGTTGTTCCTTCACAAATATGGACTTGTCCACATTGATAGAAGATGCAGATGGTTATGTGTTCTTGAGTTGTTCAACACAAGGAGTAATTATTAGTTAAAATATTCTACATTCAAACCACAAACATTACCAAAGGGAATAACCAATCACTTATGTCATTGCTATTTGTGGAGAGCAACCTGGTTGTGTGGAAATGATTCTGTACCTGCCTATTCTTCAAAGCAATTTGTTGCATTTGAAGCACTTTGGTATGTACCTGATATGACACTGTGTTTGACATTTTAAAAAAAACTTGTGCTACTATCCTAACTTTGATGGTGACTGTTTGCCCCGAAGTGCTTCCAGTGAACTAAGTACTTCTGGAAGTAGTGTATAATCCCAGTTGTGGTGTACAGAAATACAACAGACAACTTGTGCAAAGCAAGGACCCATGAACTGTATAAATGACCAAATATTCCTTTTTTTTAAGTTGCTGCTAGCTGTGAGATATATATTAGCCAGAATATAAAGAGATTCATAATTCTGCAGGTCATTTTACAAATTTCCGGAGGGAGGTTGTGACTTCTCAGTTGATATCTGACACCTTGAATACTCAGTGTTTCATCAGTACCACACCAGGGTAAGTGTCTAGGTTGAAACATGAAGTTAGGAACCAAATGTGGCGTTACTGCAGAGGGACGATTTGACTGGCAACTTGTGAAGCGTGCAGCCTGCTTCTGTGGCTGCAGTGAGCTTTTGCTGATCTTACAGAGGTGGATTGATATAGAATACCCTCTCTGATGCTGAAAATAAATTATCAACTATCTCTAACCTCTCCAACAGCACAGGTGGAGTCCAAATAGGGAAGGAGTGCATGTGAACACCCAAGTTTCCCACCCACCTGCCTCTTCAAGCACCACCTAACCCACTTGAGGCAGGATATGTGGATCCAGCTGTTTAGTTACCAGAGAACCCTCAAACACAAAATGGAGGGAAGTCATCTTCAGTCTGAAAGAACTTTCTAAGAAGAAGAAGGATTCGGGGAATCTCAAGCCAGTGAATGCACAATCTGTGAACTTAAAGATGGCTTTTTTTAATCATTCATGGGATGTGAGTAGCTGGGTCAGCATTTATTGCCCGTCCCTAATTGCCCACATTTCTGTGGGTCTGGAGCCACATATAGGCCAGACTGGGTAAGGACAGCAGTTTCATTCCCTAAAGGGCATCAGTGAACTGGATGGGTTTTCTGACAATTGTTGATGGACATCATTAGACTCCTAACTCCAATATTTATCAAATTCAGATTCCACCATTTGCAGTGGTAGGATTTGAACCTAGCTCCCTGGAACATTACTCGGGTCTCTCATTTATTCAGCTGGCAATAATACCAGGAGACCATCACCTGAAAGGATAGATGGGTGCCTTGATTTCACATGTCAGTGCTACCACTGAAACAAAACTCATTGTATTGGAGTTCCAGTTTCCTCCCACAGTCCAAAGATGTGCAGATTAGGTGGATTGGCTGCGCTAATAGTGCACATAGTGTCCAGGGATGTGTAGGTTTGGTGGATTAGCCATGGGAAATGCAGGGTTACAGGGATAGGGTAGGGGGTGAGTCTGGGTGGGATGCTGCTCAGAGAATTGGTGTGGACTTGTTGGGCCAAATGGCCTGTTTCTACACTATAGGGATTCTTCCAAAAAAGTGAGAAACTGTAACATGCAACATATAATTAACTGGCATTAGGAATGGGATCTATAATGTCCAAAAGTGTAGCATTCCTCAGTACTGATCTGAAATGTGGAACCAGAAAATATTCTCGAAGGCTGATTTTGTTCTGATCAACAAACAGGCAATTGAGTTTCCCAAATGCCTTCTCCACCACTGGGAAAACTGTGAGAGAAATTTCTTTGCCAAGGGAGTGGTAGGCCTGTGAAATTCTCTGCCAAAGAAAGCAGTTGAGGGCAAAACATTGAATGGTTTCAAGAAGGAATTAAATATAATTCTTGGGGCTAAACAGATCAAAGGGTCTGAGGAGTAAGTAGGATATTGAGTTGGATGATGATATTGAATGATGGAGCAGGCTTGAAGGGCTGAACGGAATGCTCTTGCTCCTTTATTCTGTTTCTATGTTTCTAAGTCTACGGGAATGTAAAATTCAATGCACAATCTTTGGATTTATATCTGAAACAGAACCTTCTGACTTAGAGGTGAGACTGCTACTACTGAGCCACTCTGCTAAAATGTGTATTTGATAGACCTCTGTTCATTATTTTTTGGGCAAATATCCATCTTGATTATTTTCAATGAGTGCGAAACAACGCTGTATAAGCCACTTAAAAATTCACCCACCTAATACTGGTGTCAGTGATTTCTGAACTATTGTGTAGTTTCCCTGTGGGTTAGCAGATGCTGTCAATTGTGAAAATCATTTGATAATGGTGTAGCTGCATTTTGAACAGACCATAATGTCAAGCATCACTAATTCAGTTTGCTTGCTGCCATTGTCAAGTGTTGTGGCTGTCAGTGTAGGAAGGAGATCAGCTGCAGTACCAGGAGCATATATTTAAACAGCTGCACCTCACAGACAAACAAATGTCCCACCAGGGACGATAGAATATAAATGAGTCTTGGGGAATAGCATAAAATGAATGATAGTAAATTAGTAACTCATATGCCAGTCTATCTGATTTTCTTTTGACTTCAATGGAAAATGTACTGCCAATTCTCTATTGCCCATTTGATAGTTCTGCCCAAGATTAATTTGTGCTGTAGTAATTTCCATAAATGGTTTATATCAGTTCTTCAGTTTGTTTCTTTTTCCAAAATTTACTTCTCAACAGTACATCACAGGAACAACAAATCATACGGCATAGTTCACACACTCCACACACAATCCTGATCAGAACTAACCAGAACAGTAACATTGATCCTGCTCACGTTGTATTCTTATTTATTAGCTTCCCATACGGATGTAATTGCATTTTGTTGATTTCATTATGTGTATTTTCAGCCATCTTGCACTGTAGTTTCCAGTTTTGACCAGACAAATCAGCTTATTTTGAACTGTATATAAGCTGAATGGGACCAGTGGGACATAGACAGGAGAGCAGTGTGGATGCAAAATCTAACATGACAAGGTTTTCTGGTTCATCCTCCTTCGTATTTTGTGGATAAGGCATCAGTGTTAAAAGATAGTTCCTTAGGAAGTAGCATTGATATTGTTGCAGTTCTTAAAGGCTTGGGACAGGTTGAAAGGGAAGTGCATTTTTCATGGTCTAGGAAGAACCAGTGTGTCTATAATGATTGAAAGGAGAGGCAAAATGCCTCTGTTTTTAGATGGAGCTGTGAATATGTAGGCAAAACAAAGCAGGACAGATGCTCAGAATCTTTTAACAAGTAATTTACCTCCTGACTCCTCAGCGCTTGTTTATCATCTTATCATCTACAGAGCACAAATCAGAAGTGTGATGGAATTTCCCCTGCCTACCAAAATGGGTGCAGCTCAACAACACTCAAAAAGCTTGACACAATCCAGAACAAAGCAGCCCACTTGACTTCACATACATCTACTCCCTCCATCACCAATGCTCAGCAGCAGCAGCAGTGTGTACCATCTACAAAATGCACTGCAGAAATTTGCAAAAGATCTTTAGGTAGCAAAATTCCACAACAACTTCCATCTCAAAAGATAAGTTCAGGTGATACAGGGGAACTCCAACATTTTCCCCTCCAAGCCATTTTTCTATCTTGACTTGATAACACTGT
>JAHRHZ010000266.1:44072575-44090002 GCA_024137785.1 Ginglymostoma cirratum
ACAGTGTTATCAAGTCAAGATAGAAAAATGGCTTGGAGGGGAAAATGCTGGATTTCCCTGTATCGTCTGAACTTATCTTTTGAGATGGAAGTTGTTGTGGAATTTTGCTGCCTAAAGATCTTTTGCAAATTTCTGCAGTGCATCTTGTAGATGGTACACACTGCTGCTGCTGAGCATTGGTAATGGAGGGAGTAGATGTATGTGAAGTCAATTGGGCTGCTTTGTTCTGGATTGTGTCAAGCTTCTTGAGTGTTGTCAAGCTGCACCCAATTTGGTAGGCGGGGAAAATTCCATCACACTTCTGATTTGTGCTTTGTAGATGATAAACAAGCGCTAAGGAGTGAGGAGGTAAATTACTTGCTAAAAGATTCCGAGCATCTGTCCTGCTTTTGTAGCCCCTGTGTTTACGTGGCAAGACCAATTCAATTTCTGTTTCATAGTAACCCCCGGGTTGATGTTAATAATGGGGGATTCAGCAATGGTAATACCCATGAATGATTGTTTCTTAATGGAGATGGTTATTACTTGGCATTTGTGTGGCGCAAATGTTATTTGCCATTTTCAGCTCAAGTCTGCCTATTACCCGGCTCTTGCTGTATTTGGACATAGATCTGAGTAGCTGAGGAGTCATGAAAGGTGCTGAACATTGTGCAATCATTGGCGAACATCCCCACTTCTGACCTTATGATGGGCAGAAGGTTATTGATGAAACAGCTGAAGATGGTTGGGCCAAGGACACTACCCTGAGAAACTCCTGCAGTGGTATCCTGGAGCTGAGATGACTGACCTCCAACAACCATCAAAATCTTTCTTTGAGCTGGGTATGTTTCAAATCATTTGAGAGACTTTATCTAACTCCCATTGACTCCAGTTTTGTTAGAGATTCTTGATGGCACACTTGGCAAATATGGTCCTGTTGTTAAGAGCTGTCACTCTCATGTCCCCTCTGGAGTTCATCTCAGTTATTTATGTTTGAACCAAGGCTGTAATGAGGTCAGGAGCTGAGTGGCCCTGGCAGACCCAAAATCGGCGTCACCGAGCACGTTATTATTGAGCAGGTGCTGCTTGATAGTACCGTTGATGAAACCATCCATCACTTTACTGATAATCGAGAGGGGAAGTAATTGCCTGAGTTCAATCTGTTCTATTTTATGCGGATAATACATACCTGGTTAATTGATGGGTAGAAGCCATTGTTGCAGCCGTACTAGAGCAGTTTGGCTAAGTATGTGGCAAGTTCTTGTGCACAATTTTTCAGCACTATTGCCAGAATGTTGTCAGGGTCTATAGCCTTTGCAGTGCCTCTAACTGTTACATGATATCACTTAGTGTGAATCAAATTCACTGGAGACTAATATCTATGATGCTGGAGGCCAGAAGAGGAAGCCAAGATGGATCATCTACTTGCTTCCATGGAGACACAATGATTCATCATCAAGGTACATGGAAGGTGTTATTCTTTCTTTCACAGGAAGATGCAGTTTTTGAGCTGGATTGCTTTCATGCACTGTTTTGGAGCTGGTCTCTGCTTGCGGTCCTGTAATTAGCCATTGAATCTGTACACTCTGCAAACTGGATTGATGGTGTGCAGATTGCTTAAGATTGTGAGAGTTCAATGGTTGATCTTTGTGAGGTGACCAAATGGAACAGGCAGTTGACACACTGAAAATGGATTTAAGTTTATTTAACCGGGGAGATGAATGCTCCAACAAGGTTCCTACTTACATGGTGATAAATTTGTGATTCCCTCGGTGCTTAGGAAAATACACAAATGGGAAGTGATGCTGTCCAAATGCAGGAGCAACAATTTGGAAGGCAGTTGATATGCTGGCCTTGATTGTAATAGGATTTGAGTACCGAAGCAAAGATGTCTTGCATCAATTGTACAGAATTGTGGTGAGAAAACATCCCTTAGCATTGTGTACAATTTTGGACCCTTCTTTAAGGAAGGATAAATGCAGCTGAGGTTCACGAGACTAATCCCTGGTATGATAGGACTGACCAATGAGGAGATAGTTCGGGGGAATGAGCCTTAATTCTCCAGAGTTAAGAATAATGTGAGGCAAATGTCATTGAAACGCACAAAATTTATAAAGGCTCATCACAATGGACTCCGAAAGTATTTTTCCCTGAATGGGGAATTCTTATCTCAGAGGTCACAGTCTCAGAATAAGGGGCAAGCTATTGTTTTTGATTCAAAATATGAGGGTGTCTCTGCCTAGGCCAGCATTTATTAATAATTCCTGATTACCAAGAGAGCAGTTAAGAGTCAACTGCATTGCTGTTGGTCTGGATTCACGTCGGCCAGACCAGGTAAGGATGGCAGTCTTCTTTATCTAAAAGGTATTTTTCAAGCAGATGGGTTTTTCCTGACAATTGTTTCATGGTGATCATTAGATTTTTAATTCAAGACTTTTTTAATTGAATTCAGATTTCACCATCCACAGCAGTGGGATTTGAACCCAGCTCCCTAGAACATTACCTGCACTTCTGGATTAATAGTCTAGTGATAATACCACAAGGCCAAGCCTCCCCATGGAGTTGACTTGAGTTTGGACTGACTTGAGGAATTTCTTTGCTTGGGGTGGGTGTTTTAGTATAGTAATGAATCTTGAGAGTTCTGTACCTCAAGGGCCTTGAAAGTTCAGTCTTTGAGCATATTAAAAGACAGAGGTTGATGGATTTGTAGATTCTAGTGACATCAATGGATATGAGAGTATGCAGGAAAATGGCATTGAGGTAGATGATCAGCAGTGATCTGGAATGGTATAGTAGGCTGAAGGGACTGGAAGGCTTTCTCCTTGTTCTGTGTTCCCAAATGGATGTGAGGTGCTGCATTTTGGAAAGGCAAATCAGGGCAGGACTTATACACTTAATGGTAAGGTCCTGGGGAGTGTTGCTGAACAAGGAGACCTTCAAGTATAGGTTCATAGTTCCTTGAAAATAGGTCGCAGGTAGATAGGATAGTGAAGAAGGTGTTTGATATGCTTGCCTTTATCGGTCAGGGCATTGAGTGTAGGAGTTGGGAGGTCATGTTGCAGCTATACAGGACATTGGTCAGGTCACTTTTGAAATACTGTGTGCAGTCTGGTCTTCCTGCTGTAGAAAAGATGTTGTGAAACTTGGAAGGGTTCAGAAAATATTTACAAGGATGCTGCCAGGGTTGGACAGTTTGAGCTATAGGGAGAGGCTGAATAGACAGGAGCTACTTTCCCTGGAGTGTTGGAGGCTGAGGGGTGAGCTTATAGAAATCATGAGGGGCACCGATAGGGTAAATAGACTAGGTCTTTTCCCTGGGATGGGAGAGTCTAAAACAAGAGGCCATAGGTTTCAGATAGGAGGGGAAAGATTTAAAAGGGACCTAAGTGCCAACTTATTTATGTCGAGGGTGGTGTGTGTATGGAACGAGCTCCCAGAGAAGTAGGGGGGGTTGATACAATTAGAAAATTTAAAAGGCATTTGGATGGGTATGTGAATAGGAAGTCTTTAGAGGGGCATGAGCCAAATGCTGGCAAATGGGAGGCATAGAGAGGAAAGTGATCATAAATTCACAAACTGTGCTAAATTGCATGAAATAAATTGGCAGTGTGGATATAACTAACTACAAGAATTATGCGTTGGGAGCTTAAAGGCCAATTGTCAACCCATCAGGCAATTACATTAAAATAACAGATTACAGTGTCCAATTGTGTTACTAGTATCTGTGGAGCTACCTGACAAGGTGCTAGACTATTAACCTGCTGAATTCTTTTATCCTAGCCATTTTTTAAAAATGTTTAAATAGATTGATCTTCAAGATTTCATTTAAACATTGCATGATTTAAACAAATCTTAGGATATCCGGTCGGCATGGACAAGTTGGACCGAAGGGTCTGTTTCTGTGCTGTATATCTCTATGACTCTATGAAGGATGGGATGTGGTAATCAGCAGGAGGTTTCCTTGTCCATGTTTGACTTGGTGCCATGAGATTTCATGGTGTCTAGAATTAAAGTTGAGGACTCCAGGGCAACTCCATCCCAGTGTGTAACCATCTCTGTTGGGTTTGTCCAGTTGGTGGGACAGGACATATCCAGTGATAGCGATGGTGATGTCTATACGGTGTGATTCCATGAGTATGATGAATACAGGCTGATTTATGACAGCTCTCCAAGTTTTGGCACTTGCCCCAGATGTTAGCAAAGAGGACTTTGCAGAGTCAATAGGGCTGTTTGCCATTGTCATTTCCAGTGCCTAAGTAATGTCAGCTGGTCCATCCATTTTCAGTTCTTTTTTGAGACTTTTTAGTAATGGGTACAACTCAGTGGCTTTCAGAAGGTGGTTAAAAGGGTCTTCGCTTTATATTCATTCTAGGGAAATGGATGCTGGCCAGCTGTCATTGCAAATCCCTAACTGCCCTGGCTTGCTATGCCATTTCAGAGGTCAGTTAGAGGTCAACCACAGTGTTATAGATCTGGAGTGACATGTAGGCCAGACCAAGTAAGTATGCCAATTTCTTTCCCTAAAGGCAGGATCCAGATGGATTTTTTCCCTGTAGTCAATCGACCCTTAATTCCAGAATTTTATTGAATTCGATACTCCACCATCTGTCGTGGTGGGATTTGAACCTTGGTCCCTAGAATATTATCTGGGACTCTATATTAATAATCTGGCAGTAATGCCACAAGATCATAGCCTCCCCTTGTGTTCTTGCAGCAATGGAAAATTCAACACTTTTAATTAATAGGTGCTATGCAGTTCCAGACTATTGCAATCCTATTTTTTTGATTGTCCTGAGATGTATGCTGGATAATTCTTGGCAACAGGGACAAATGGATGAATGACTTCCTTCTTAATTGATGTTCTTGGTTTTAAGTGGAATCTCTTATCATTTCCATCCCTGGGATCTAGATATATTTTGACGTCTGGATTAAGAATTCATTCAGTGGCTTCAGTTGGTACAATGTGGTTGGCCATGATGGCACTAGGCTGGAGTCTTATAGGGCAGATGTTCAGTATATGGGCAATGGCCTGACTTGGATGTCCGTAGTCACAATTTAACCTGCTCTTCATGTTCCACTTGTGGAGCAAGAAGCCAATCCTTCCCTGGTGGTTGTTTAGATTCTCTGTCCAAGGTCGAAACTTGCATGTTCACCAATCAGGTCAGTTATCAGGTGGAATGTGTATCTCTCATATGAATGGTTCCATTCTCACCAGTCAACAGTCTGTGTGGATTTAAACTAGTAGGTCTGATAAGTTGCTGGGAGATAAAGCAAAGAAAAATCTCATCCATTCCTATGTTAATGTCTCATTCACAAACAAAGCTTTGATTGAAATTACAAACTGGATAGTTTGGACCCAGTGAATGCCATGAAATTCCATTAAATCCTCACAGTAGGAAACAAATATATTCTGTTTTGCACCATTCATACAAAGAAGGGCAATGATGCACTTAAGAAGAACAAATATTTTCAGAGCTGATTACTATTTGTGTACAAGCATGGTTTTCACCAATATGTAATTAGCCATATAAGCTATGCAACATTTCCATCTTGAAACTGGAATCACTAGAAATATAACAACAATGCACTCGTGCCAGAAATAAAGGATGGTGTTATTGCAAGTCTCTTCTTAGAGAAAGCGTTCATGTAAATCATTTTGTCTTGTCTTAAAAAAGTCATAGTTGTTGATATACTTGCCACAACATAGAGAGGAAAGTGATCATAAATTCACAAACTGTGCTAAATTGCATGAAATAAATTGGCAATGTGGATATAACTAACTACAAGATTTATGCTTTGGGAGCTTAAAGGCCAATTGTCAACCCATCAGGCAATTACATTAAAATAACAGATTACAGTGTCCAATTGTGTTACTAGTATCTGTGGAGCTACCTGACAAGGTGCCAGACTATTAACCTGCCGAATTCTTTTATCCTAGCCATTTTTTAAAATGTTTAAATAGATTGATCTTCAAGATTTCATTTAAACATTGCATGATTTAAACAAATCAAAAATCAAAGTTGTTCAATCACTCAGGGATCAACCTTGTGTTCCTAAAGCACTAATTGTATCTTGATGTCATGAATGAAGGGTGTGAGGGGCTGATCTCCACAATGATTTGACTGCCCCTCAGCTCATAAGGAGCACTGAGTGATTTTAATTCCTTAGCCTCATTGGCATGCTCTGATACTGACCCCTTCTCAGAGCTGATGGGAATAGTGCTACTGCTGGCTGGGAATGTGGTACAATGAGATGCATGTAAATCAAGATGTTGTAACTGATGATATGATACTGACATCAATAAGAGAGAAGCATAGATGCCATACTTGAGCTATATTTGATAGCCTACTATGTACAGATGTAAACAAGGGAGTGTTACAATATGTAAGGAGTTGAAGAGTTTTACTTAGAGATAAGAAACAAGCAGCCTTAAGGACAGTGTACATTCAGAGACCCACAATCTGAGAAACTTCAGACCAGTATCTCTATGTTTGTATATAGTAATATTGGGTGAAAGCATCAGATAAAGCAGGTGGAAATCAAAATTCTTTGATGGGAAAGTAGGGGCCTTTGGAACTGTTCTCTGGTTTGGGAAAGTCAGGAATGGAAGGACGTCAGGAAAGTTCAAGGTGGAAGTCGGAGGGGAAGAATGTATGCCTTAGGAGGGCCTGCTTTTGTGTGGCCCAGAGCAGCACTCCTGCACTTTTTTACACCTATGGAACATTCAAAAGTAGAAAATAATGAACCTAGCTAGGGATCCTATGTTCAGTGGCAGATACAAAACTATTTGGTACGTAGTCAGGTCTCATGTTAAAAATGAAGCATAAGGCACTTTTCCCTGCAACTGCAGGAAGTGCTACACCTGCCCCCACACCTCCTCCCTCACCCCAATCCCAGGCCCCAAGAAGACTTCCCACATCAAGCAGATGGACCTGCACATCTGCCAATGTGGTATACTGCATCCGCTGTACCTGTTGTGGCCTCCTCTACATCGGGAAAACCAAGCGGAGGCTTGGGGACAGCTTTGCAGAACACCTGCGCTCAGTTCGCAACAAACAACTGCACCTCCCAGTCGCGAACCATTTCAACTCCCCCTTCCATTCCTCAGACGACATGTCCATCCTGGGCCTCCTGCAATGCCACAATGATGTCACCCGAAGGCTGCAGGAACAGCAACTCATATTCAGCCTGGGAACCCTGCAGCCCAATGGTATCAATGTGGATTTCACAAGCTTCAAAATCTCCCCTCCCCCAACTGCATCCCACAACCAGCCCAGCTCGTCCCCGCCTCCCTAACCTGTTCTTCCTCTCACCTATCCCCTCCTCCCACCTCAAGCCACACCCCCATTTCCTATCTACTAACCTCATGCCGCCCCCTTGACCTGTCCATCCTCCCTGGACTGACCTATCTCCTCCCTACCTCCCCACCTACACTCACCTTTACTGGTTCCATCCCCGCCTCTTTGACCGGTCTGTCTCCTCTCCACCTATCCTCTCCCCTATCCATCTTCTATCTGCCTCCACCTCTCTCCCTATTTATTTTAGAACCCTCTTCCCCTCCCCCATTTCTGATGAAGGGTCTAGGCCCGAAAGGTCAAGCTTTCCTGCTCCTCTGATGCTGCTTGGTCTGCTGTGTTCATCCAGCTCCATACTTTGTTGTCTATGTTAAAAATGAATGCAGGAGGTTACTTCACTGATTGCCCTGGAACCAAATGTACACAGACAAATTTAAATTGGGCGTTGGAACATGTTGGAAAGATCCTACTATCATAAACTCTACCACAGCTATTCTTTTTCCATTGCATGGGGGAGAGTTCTTTATATCACAGTCTTAAGGATTCATGGGACAATTGCCTGCTCAGTAATATAGATGGTTTTTCTGTTTTCAGTTTTGTGTGCTAAAATGTGGAAACTCAGTGCTGATTGGTGATGAAAGAGATTGTTGTCCTACTTATTAACATATCTAAGAGTTTCTTAGATAACATATCCAAGGTTTCACAGTAAATTGAACAACAATGTTCATGATCCACATGATAGCTAGGAACTGGTTGTTGTGCATTTACAAGTACGGCAACTAACCGTGAACCTCCAAAGGTAGAGCTTCGCAATCACTGCCAGTTACTGTAGATAGCATGGGCAGCAGAGTGGCTGATGATCAATGTTTCTGCTCATTGACCTTTATTAAAGAGGAGAATTGAAGGTAATCCTCATAACTGGACTTGTTTTATTTATAATTAACCTACATTTCTGATCCACCTGTTCAGAAATGTTATTACACACCCCTGGAGAAGGTAGGACTTGAACCCAGGCCTCTCGGTCTGCGGGTAGTGACACTACCACTGCTACACAAAAGGGCCAGAACTGGACTTGGTAAACCACCAAACTAAATGGATTTGTTGCAGTTTCTATAGATTCCTGACATGCAAGTATCTGCTTGAGTCCTAATGCTCGTGGGCAGGATTATCATGTTTGCAGGTGCAAAACAGCAATTCTGTCGATTTCCCCTTAATGAGCAGTAATCTTCTATTTACATGCAGAACAAGCCTAGCAATTAGTCTGTGTGATACAGCAATCTGCCAACCTAAAAGCCCTTCAGCAAACATAAGACAAGTATACAATGGGAGAGTGTCAGTCTTCTGAAATTTCTGGACAGTATCACATAATCGTTGCCAATGTATGATTTGCACTGACAGAAAATTCTGGGCTGGACTGCAATCTTTGATCTAGATATGGGGTCCGCCTGAAGCAAGTCACTGCCTTCCCACTAAGCATTAATTTACAAGGCATTGTAGCAAAAAGTTGATGCATATTATACTGGTGGGTCAGTGCAGAATATAATATTCATGGGCATTGCCCCCATCTCCTGCTGTATATTTAGTGAATGATCACCAAAGACTGTGGTGGACTAATAAAAACTATGTTTTTCCAACATTTTTATTGATCTTTGGCCAACATTACAGTGGGTGATTCAAAGGATCCCCATAGAAATTATTGCTGAATGTCTTGGTGCATGTTTTGCTCTTCCTCAGCAAACATCAATTATTCCCACTGGTGAACATTGTGTAAACAGAAAGTTTGTACTTTATGTTCCCTTATAGGTTGTAGCAAGATTGACCAGGCCAGATTATTATCCATCTCTAATTCCACTTGCTAATGTGATGGTGAGTTGCCTTCTTGAACCTCTGCGGTGAGGCTATTTTGTGGTTTAGTATATCGTAGTCTGCATGACATATACCGCAAATAGCTGGGTTATTCTTGCACCAGATGCCTGATGTTTATTTCCAGCATTAACTATTTACATGACTGCAATATCACAGACTTACACACATTGTCTAGGTCCTGTATTGCTATCATGAACTGCCATTATCTCTGGAGACTTTGCCTCTGGCAGGGTATTTGTACTGGATGAGGCAATGCCTCTGCCATCTTCCATAAAAAAAGAACTATACATCGGAAGGGCGATACCGAAACATTAAACAGATGTTTATTACAGCTTCGAATGCATACATATATTACAGTAACTGACACCAGTTAAGATGAGGATTGAGACCTTTACATCTACACGTCACATTATGATACAATGATGATGTCATGGACAAGTCCCTCAAAGATGCACAGCATACTAGCTGTGAGACATAACAACAGTTTCTATATTTGCTGACATTACTGTACATATAGGTGACTAACTGCACCGACTATTACACAGAGACGATAACTGAATGAGCCAGCTTTATACAGGAACACCACATGTTGCGATGTCACATAACCCTAAAGATCCATTATCTGTGTGGTCTGGAATCTGTCCCATAATACAACGTTCCCTCTTGACCCTTTAATGATTGGGAATCCTTTTCCAATAACATTACAAGGATCCAAATGTATAATTAATTCTACACCGTCAGCTAATACCATGGTGGATGGATAACGCGACCAAATCTAGCTCACATACAGTTGTCATGACTTGGCAGTGTAGTTCATTCTGCAGTGTGCTTTTTCTCATCATGGGGACATGTGTATTGTTTTTCACAGATGATTTATGTTTGGCGTGACAGCTTCAGTATCTGAGTTGTCATTCTGTGCAGCAGATGATCTGCAGTTTGAATGTCTGGCCTATTTCTTCACAGGATGTGACCATTGTTCATTTCAATGTCAAATGGCCTGAGCTCACTACAACAATGTGGAATCATTTCGTGAACTCATGAGTTTGTGCAAAAACCTCAAATACAAATGCTTTGTCCTGGGTAAAGCCGGGAACATTGTCTGTGTTCTTGGTGTCATGGTTTTGGATCATTTTCTCCCCTCTTTCCAACAATGCATTTTGCACATGTTGTGTGGTGACAGTGTGAGAGGGAAAAACTGTGTAGACATGTCTCCCAAACAGAGACAGAGAGTGGCTACTGAGGGCAAACCATCACCTTGAAGAGTAACATACAGATTTAACATTGATACCAGAAAATCTTGGCAATATCATTTGATTTAGTTATGGATTCATATTTACATTCTATAATCATGGATTTTATGATACAAGCAGCATAGAATCATAGAATCCTAGAATCATAGAAGAAGATGCTTCTCAAGTCTGTATCACCAAAATTATGTTAAATCTACACTAGTTCCACATTCCAGCAGTAGGCCTATAGACTTGAATGTTGTGGCATTTCAAGTGGTCATTCAAGTACCCTTTAACAGTTGTGCAGTTCCTACCTCAACTACCCTCCCAGGTAGTGCATTCCAGATTCTCACCATCCTCTCAGTGAAAAATGTTTTCGTCAGAAGCCCTCTAAACCTTCTACCTTCCATAATAAAATTATGCCCCTTTATTATTGACTCTTCAACTAAGGGGAACAGCTGTACTCTATCCACCATGTTAATGTCCCTCGTAATCTTATTCATCTCAACCAGGTCACCTCTCAGTCTTCTCTGCTCTAGGGTCTAGGCCCGAAACGTCAAGCTTTCCTGCTCCTATGATGCTGCTTGGCCTGCTGTGTTCATCCAGCTCCACACCTTGTTATCTCGGATTCTCCAGCATCTGCAGTTCCTTTTATCTCTGAATTTACTCAGTCTCTCTTCATAAACAAAGCACACCATCCCAGGCAACTTTGTGAATCTTGTCTGCACACCCTCCAGTGAAATTATATCCTTCACGTAATGCAATAACCAGTACTGCATTCTACTCTAGCCAGTGCTGAATCAAAATTCTGTACCACTCCAACATGATTTTCCTGCTCTTATAATCTATGCCTCAACTAATAAAGGTAAGTGTCCCATATGCTTCTTATCTAGCCTGTTAACCTGTCCTGCCACCTTCAGGGATTTGTAGACAGGCACTCCAAGATCACTCTGAGCTTCCTGGTGTTCGGCCATTTCAGCATAAGCTGCATGTTGTCCATCCATTCCCTTTGTGATGTATCACTGGATGGAGGTAAAGGCCTCAGCTTCTTTGACTGAGTCCAAATAGAGTGTCAAGTTTACCACATAGAGTTATAGGGTCATAGAGTCATAAAGCACGGAAAAGACCCTTTGGATCAACTTGCCCATGCCAACCAATCTTCCCAAAAACTAAATAGTCCTCCTTGCCTGCATTTGGCCCATATCCCTCTAAACATTTCCTATTCATGTTCCTGTCCAAATGTCTTTTAAATGATGTAACTGTACCTGCACCTACTACTTCCTCAGGCAGTTTATTCCATGTTCGAACCAACTTCTGCATATATAATTTGCCCCTCAGGTCTCTTTTAAATCTTTCCCCTCTCACCTTAAAAATATACCCTTTAATTTTGAACTCCCCCACCCTAGGGAGAAGACCTTGGATAGTCACCTTATCCATGCCCTCATGATTTTATAATTATCTATGCCCTCGTGATTATATAATTCTCTTTTATAATTCTCCTACACTTCAGTGATAAAAGCCCAAGCTATCCAGCCTCTCTTTATAACTCAAACCCTCTAGTCCTGGCAACATCCTAGTAAATCTTTTCTGCACCTGCTCTAATTTAATAAAATCCTTTCTATCGCTGGGAGAACAGAACTGTACACTGTACTCCAAAAGTGGCCTCACCAATGTCCTCAACAACCTCAACATGAGGTGCCAACTCCTATACTCAATGGACCACATCAGCTGACTAGGGTCTGCAAGCTGCAATGTTAGCCCTTAAGAGTTTGTTGACATGCCTGTGTGCCATGAATAGAGCTTTGAAGCTTATTTAGCCCTATTCCCTGGTTGGACCTTAATCACATGATGTTTTGGGATATTATGCTGTCAAAAGTGTGCCAATCCATGGTTAGAAGTTAGCTTTCCATCTTTCCTTTGCGATTTTATGCTCTTTAAAATGCCAGCGTAAGAATCTATATAGATTGCAATATTTGTCTGTTTTTGGGGGGCTTCTATGCTTTTTTGTTAATTATAACATAGCTATTCTTAAGTGAATTGCAGGCTTGTAATAGCAGGGTTTTTTTTCCCCTATAGATGACTGTTATGCCAAAAAGGAATGATGACATCATATGTTGAAAAAAGAAAATGGCTGAATTGATCAATGTCTGGACACTGGTGAGCCCTGTTTTAGTGCAGAAAACCACTTTAACATGTTTTAAAACTGTATTTTCTTCTTGGAATGTTTGGAGTTGTGCTTTCAGAACCATTTCATTATAGAATTTCTACAGTGTGGGAGTAGGCTATTCGGCCCATTGAGTCAACACCGACCCTTTGAGGAGCAACCTACCCAGACTCACCCTATCCCTATAACCCTGCATTTCCCCATGGCTAATCCACTTACCTGCATATCCTTGGACACTATGGACAATTTAGCGTGGCCAAACCATTTAAGCTGCACATCTTTGGACTGTGGGAGGAAACCGGAGCACCCAGAGGAAATCCATGCAGACACAGGGAGAACATACAAACTTCACACAGTTGCTCAGTGTTGGAATTGAATGCAGGTCCCTGGTGCTGTGAGGCAGCAGCGCTAACAACTGAACTACCATGCTGCCCGTGTTTCAAACAGCCTTTTCTTTACAAAAATAATTGTGACAGCAGCAACTGCTTGTTTTTATTTAAGAAAGAGGAATAAAGTACTCATTGAGTACTTTCTTGAGTCAGATATCTGAAGTTTATTTACATGGTTACAATGTCACAGACTTACACACATATTGATGTCCTGCACATTACATGCACATATAGCTGACTGACTCCAATGCCGAAAAAGCAATTGTATTAGCTAGTTACTTATACACTGGAATGTCACATATTGCGATGCTGTGTAACTGTGTTAAATGTGTGGTGCCTGTGTAGACTTATATCTGTGTCATAAGACAATTGTAGGTACACTGATGATGCCATTTGTAAGGGAGATTGAGGAATTTGATTCAGAAACAGTGGAAGTACAATAACACAGTTCCTAGTCAGTAAAGTTGCTGCAGTTGTTGTGCACTGCCTACCTGCTTAATGGAACATATTTTGAATAAATGTAGCAACTCAAAATTAGACATTCAGGGTGTGCTGTGGACAATGAGCAGCAGCAGAATTGTACTCCAGCACAATCTGCAACATCAAGGTCTCGCATATACCCCATTCAATCATTGCCATCGAGGCAGGGGATAAGTCAATACAGTGTGGAGCTGGAGGAACACACCATCGTCAGGATGTAACCCTGAAACGTCAGCTTCCCTGCTCCTCTGATGCTACGTGACCTGCTGTGTTCCTCCAGCTCCAAACTGTATTGACTCTGACTCCAGCATCTGCAGTCCTTGCTATCTCCAAGCCAAGGCACAATTCCAATTCAATGAATAGGGGTAGGATGGCATAAAAGCTACGACATGAGGGTTATTTGCATAAACAGCAAGTGATAGAGGGAAGCAATTCCTCAATCAACAGATTAGATCTAACCTCTGCAGTCTTGCCACCTTCAGTTGTGAATAAATAACTCACTGGAGGAGGAGGTTTCACAAATATCCCCAATGATGATGGAGGCCAGCACAATAATGCAAAAGACAAGGTGGAATAGTTTTCATCCATCTTCAGCCAGAAGTGCTAAGTAGATTATCTATCCCAGTGTCCTCCTTAGGTCCTTAGTATTATAGATGCCAATCTTCAGTCAATTTGATTCATTCCATGCATTATCAAAAAATGGCAAAAGGATACTGCAAAGGGCATTGGGATTGACAATACTTGGGTATTAGTATGGGGGTCCTGTGCTCCAGAAATAGTGTTACATCTGAGGTGGGAGGAATATGCTGTCATTATAGCCCACCCACTCTGCTGGTTGCAACATAAAACATAAGTGCTGTATTTAAGTACCAATATGGCCAATCAGACATTTTCTTTATATTAAACCCAGACTGAAAAGATACATTAACCAAATACATTAACAAACACAAAATTATTAATTTATTACCAAACAAAACCGCTTTAATGAAGGTGCAGAATTGGTGGACAAACAATTTGTAATCTGAAAATCTAAATGTTCAAAGCAACCTGAAACAGACACACAGACATGCACATCAACATCCTGGAGTTTACTATGGACCGAAGTTAATCTGGGCCAGCTATCTAATGAATACAATCTTGAACTTTCATCAGGGAGTCATTTAGTCCAATGTACACCCATTGATCTATGCAAATATTCAGAATGAACCACAGAATGACCTCAAGTGGGAGGTGAACAGGGAGGACTGAAGTGGCCATCCTCAAATTCTGGGCTATCTGTTCAATATTCGTTGGATGGAAGGGCTCAAACAGATGCTTCACATCATCTTTTTAATCTTTATCACTATCCTGTCTTGGACCATGCTGTTTAAAATTCCTTATGTATTTGCAGAAAGAGAAAATCAATTCTCTATCAGCTAATTACCTCAGAGTTTGTTTTTAATCATTCAAGGGCTGTGAGCTTCCCTGGCTGGGCCAGCATTTATTGCTCCTTCCTAATTGCTTTTGACAAAGTCAGAAGTCACATGACAGCAGGTTATAGTCCAGCAGGTTTATTTGAAATCACAAGCTTTAGAAGCGTAGCCCCTTCATCAGATACACCCACAAAGCTGGTTACTGTTGAAGTGCCAAAATTTTGACCCACCAACAGTAAAGGAATGGAGAGACATTACCTGTGTCTGCACCTCTGTCTCCCTTTGCATATTTTGATGATGTTGTGGATTTAAGAGGTGTATTTTGTCCTGGTTTCTTTTAAGAGAGAGCTTGAATGAGAGGTGCAAAGCAGTCTGTGGTAATGTAAACAGCTAGTGATTTTTTGGGTTTTTTAGAAGTTGGAACAATAGAAGCTGCCTCGATGGGTGTGGTCAGCTGTCATAGACCAGGATTTTGAGTTTATGTTAGTTTGTTATGTTTAGCCTTAAACAGAAGCCACTGGAATTTTGAAGAAGTAGAAGCAATTTTTTCCTCTCTCTCAGTTACAGCTAGAAGCTGGAGTTTCTCTTCCTACTGCAGGTGTTGTGTGTGAGAAAATCTGTTTTCTGCATCTGCCTTTTTTTGCTAAGGGGTGTGTTTATGAGATGTTCCTATATTGGAACAGTTAATTAGTTACTGTATCTATTATTCTATTAAGCTCTCTTATAGAGTTAAGTTATTCTAAGTTCCTCTTTCTTCTGTTATATTTTAACTACAGTGTTTGAACAAATTGGGTTTTGCTTAACATCACGTAGTTTGATCTGTCAAATTGCATCTGGAACACAACACTTTAGGTTTGCCTTTAAATAAGAAAACACTAGCATTTAGATTACCTTCTTAAAATATTTTGAGGGGTCTGGTCTGGTCCATAACAATATTGCAATCTGAATTCCATATTAAAAAGAGGCCAAGCATTTGATAGAGTCTGGTGCTTTGGCCCTCTGACTGTCGACCTCTTTTCAAATGGAACCAGTCATATTGGTGATGTAAATGAAACAATAAATCTACCAACCATGATTTGAGAACATGACTGTCTTACTCCTTAAGAACAACAATTTGCATTTATATTGTGCTGACCTTATCCTGATGGCCACCTTCATGTGTGGCTGCATCAAGCTGTGTGTAGATCCTCGGTACGCAAACACCAAGTGTCAATACATTCTGAGGGTCTCCTGTCTCCCATGTTATGAAGGATTGGTCTGGCCATGGTTCCACAAAATGCTCCAAATAGTTGGACTGTTCCATACCACCTGTCCTTTGTGGAAAGGTTTGTAAAGCAAAACACCTTTGACCACAAGCTCAAGAGAAAGTGGTCAGCACGTAGCATTTTCGAGACCCTGTAGGAAAGGGAGAGGGTGGATCCTGTCAGGTGGTTCCCTGAGCAGACTGTCAAAGTCATTTGGCAGAATGCCTCATCACTCGAATTTTCCGACAAGCACCAGGATATAGCTTGGCTGGTGATGAGAAGGGCACTACCTGTGAGATCCTTCATGTATGCCCGGTCTCTGCATCACTGCACACTGCCCTCAAAGTAGCTGCACTGGTGAACAGACTGTCACATATCTCCTTCTGGAATATGCCTTTGCAAAGAAGGTCTGCAGAGAGATGCAATGGTTTTTGTTGAAGATTGTCCTCAGTAGCTCCATGACTCAGCACTCTGTGCTCTACAGACTGTTCCCTAGGACACACACTGAGACAAATATTGACTGTGCCTGGAGGACCATCAACTCAGTGAAAGACATTCTCTGGTCTGCCCAAACCTCACTGGTCTTCCATGAGGACCAATGAGGTTGACTGGCATATTCCAAGGTCCAGGACTATGTGCTGAAGGATGCACTAAAATTTGGGTCTGCTGTCGCCAAGATGTATTGGGCAAAGACCACTGTCTGAGGTCTTTCTGCCAAAGTTTAATGGGGGCCTGTTCAGTTATCAGTCTCTCTGTTGCTTCAATCTATGTAAATAGTGTCCTGCATGACTAAGAAATGCCTTTGGGTTTTTGCAATTGAATGGAATGTAAAATTTCAATGTTTGTTTTTCTTGACAGGCAAAGGCTGTACAGAACTGCTTTAGTACCAGTGAATGTAGATAAAGATTTTTTATGAATAAAGTATATTTTATAATAAAAGCAAAGCTCAGACATTGCCCACAGGCAGCCTCTCTGACAAACGCTGGGAGCCAGCAAGGCTTCTTTGAAGCTTCACAGCTGAAGGTACATATCATCCTGTGGAGGACTTCCCCGTCACCACACAAAGATTTTACACTTTTAACATTTCCAGTTGGTGCCTCCAAATTGAAGCATCCTCACTTTTACCTGTCTTATGTTGAAAACTCCAGCTCACCTAGTGAGGCTTCCAGATGGACATCTCTGGAGGAGCAGATGCTGGAGAATCTGTCATAATAAGGTGTAGAGCTGGATGAACACAGCAGGCCAAGCAGCATCATAGGAGCAGGAAAGCTGATGTTTCGGGCCTAGACCTTTCTTCAGAAATGCTTCGCAATGGGGTTAAAATTGTTTCAGAGATAGTAGGAACTGCAGATGCTGGAGAATCTGAGAT
>JAHRHZ010000266.1:44105002-44172316 GCA_024137785.1 Ginglymostoma cirratum
CTTGATACTGGGTTTGTCCTTTTTCCATGATACCAAAAATTCCAACGTTTCCCTATGGTCTTATGGAGTTCTTGTGTGCCATTGTTTTGCACTATACAGACAGCAAAAGATGCGCTCAATCTTTTCTTAGCACACCTGGATCACAGAATCAAGAATAATATGCAGCACAGCCAAAGAGACTAAAAACTTGGCCTTTTAAAAAATTAAATTGTCAATATATAATTCAGCTGAAATCCCTTTACATTAAGTGTAATTTGAATGTGGAACTCTCTACCATAGAGAATAGTTGGGGCAATTAGCATAATGAAGCCAGCCCTTCAACAAGAAGGCTTCCCTCATGTGAAGAGTGTCACACATTTCTCCTTGTGAGGATATTCAACTCAGAATGCAGGCCCCTTTATCACCCAGACATCCTTTCATTCAATCAGCCGCCAGTGTTGATCCCAGGCTGGCTTTTAGGGACAAGATCTTAGCTGATGGCACCCTCGGGGAATCTGAGGCAGAGGGCAATGCCATGTTGCCATCAGAAGTACAATTCATAGAATCTCTACAGTGTGAAACAGGCCCTTTGGCCCAACAAGTCCACACCAAAGCTTGAAGCATCGCACACAGACTCTTCCCCCTATAACCCACCTAATCTACACCTCCCTGAACAACACAGGCAATTTAGTATGGCCAATCCACCTAACCTGTACATCTTTGGACTGTGGGAGGAAACCGGAGCACCCGGAGGAAACCCACACAGACACGGGGAGAATGTGCAAGCTCCACACAGACAGTCGCCCGAAGCTGGAATCAAACCTGGGTTCCTGGTGCTGTGAGGCAGCAGTGCTAACCACTGTGCCACCGTGCCACCCTAAATTGAGATGTCAATGTTTTAAAGATGAAATTCAGTGCCTTGATCTCTCAGGAGGAGCTTTCCAATATTCCCCAATGAGGTTTCACAAATAATTTTCGCATATTGCGCAAGATAGCATGGGTGGGGAGGCCACCACATAGAATAGGCTGAGGCCATGGGTAGAGCTTGAGGAGGAGGAGCATGCCTCTCTACATTTCACGGATATCAGTAGCAGAGAAGCACAGAGGCGTGGCCACATAACCAGGCTGACACTGTACAAAAAGAAATTGTCATCAGATAGGTCCTTGTCCATAATAGATTTTCAAATGGTCCTTCAATGTAATGAATTCCATCAGACAGTCCTTGATCACATACTTTTACATGAAGGTCTCTTGATGCCACAATTAATATTATGATAACTAATGGCAATAACTCTGCCACAACCTGGATCCACCTATGAATATCATTGATTATAATTGAAGCACCCATGTATCTAATTGCTCCATAATAAAATCAAGCTAACAATACAGAGAATGGCTCAACTTAAGACTAAAACCCTTATGCACCAGTGACTCCTGTGTTACACATTCCAAAGTAGAATGTCATTCATGATGACATAAATGTGTAGTGGCATCTCCTTGAAAGAATTCTCAACATACCCATTATGGCCAGTGTCATATTTAAGAACTGGGCAAAATACACATCATTGCTCACTTCTACGCTCCTCTGAAAACCAAAATAGCACGTCATATGACTCCAGGAATGCAAATGAAGCCATTGTAGTTGGTATAGCGGATAACTCCAATACTACCTTCACGATACAAGTGTAAACATCCTCTTTGTATCCACTATCTACTCACCGTAACATCTTTTATGTTTCAATAAGGTCACATCTCATTCTTCTAAACTCTGATGGGTATGAATTGAACCTACTCAATCTTTCTTAATAGGATAATCCTTTCATCCCAGCAATGAGTCAAGTGAACTTCAGCCCATTGCTGAAGAGAATTGTCAGTTGAGATAATAGTTTCCACAGTCAGAATCATTTCCTTCCCGCTCATGGCAACCAGATAGTGCATCATAGGAATCTTAGTGGGAAAGAGAAAACCTGTTATTTAGTAAAATGTAGAAAGGAAAATCTGATCCCACCATAATCAAAAGCTTTTTAAGTAATTGCCATTATATATTGTAGTGGCATTGGAGGCAGTCCAGGGAAGGTTCACTAGATCGATCCTGGTGATGGAGGGATTGTCTTTCGAGGAGAATCGAGGGGTGGCTTAGTTCAGTTGGCTGGACAGCTGGCTCACGATGCAGTTACCAATAGCATGTGTTCAATTCCTGCTAAGGTTACCATAAAAGACAGTCCTTCTCAACTTGTCTCCTCACCTGAGGCATGGTGACTCTCAATCATCTCTCTCCAGTGAGAGAGCACCCCTATGGTCCATTAGGACTGTGGTAATTTTACCCTTTATACACACCTACAGAAAACTTGGATTCCCTTTTATGTTAGTTGCCAGTTTTTTCTCATAATCTCTCTTTGCCACACTTTATTTTTCATTTGCCCTCTGGATTTCCTACAATGCGACCAGTTCTCAAGTGTATTAGCAAAATTGCATCTATCATATGCCACCTTTTACTCCTTTATCTTACTTCCTTTTCAACATTTTTTTTTGTACTCCCTTCCTTCTTTCTGTCCAAAGGTCCCATTTACTCCATTTCCTGGCAGGACCTGAGGAAGATCAGGCTGAGAGGCAACTTACTCTCAGGTCTTCAATAATTGAGCTACGAGTGGCGAATAACAATGCTGAATGATTATGCATGGAGACACTTGGTCTCTGCTTTACATTTTCACACATCACTGTGGTTTCAATCAAGAATTTGGTAAGTTAGGTGATAGAACAGTATCCCACTGCTTCATGGTGCTGTGCCACCATTAATTTTCAGCAGATTTAACTGGTTTTCTGAGTGTTTTTGAGCAAAATATTTTTCACACCTCACACAACTTGTGATCTATAACAGTACTGTGTGCCAGCCATCTGTTCATTCCTTTGGCCTAGTTTTTCATTTATTTATGTATTTGCATAACTGCTTTCACAATTCTTTACATGCTATCATAATGCAGAAACTTTAATAAAATTGATACTGTTTCCAATATCAGTTAAGATGCAATTGCTTAATCAAATATAGTAAATGTCTTTAATAATATTTAACCCTTTAATATTATCCAGAGAGATTATTATTGTTTGAGGGAATTTATTTTTGAGCATATGGCTCCCGGTTAATGTTTAAAATTTGCAAGCGATTGATCTGGTCTGAAGTAACTAGTCTTTAGAGTGCCAAGCATGAGCCATCTACATTCTAGCAATCAGAACTCTTCAGAGAAAGTAAGAACTGCTGATGCTGGAGTCAGAGATAACACAGTGTGGAGCTGGAGGAACACAGCAGGCCAGGCAGCATCAGGGGAGCAGGAAAGCTGATGTTTCGGGGAAAGAAGAAGGGTCCCGACACGAAACTTCAGCTTTCCTGCTTCTCTGATGCTGCCTGGCCTGCTGTGTTCATCCAGCTCCACACTGTGTTATCTTAATCAGAAATCTTTTACTTTTATATACCTCTTACTTTTGAACCAGTAGGTAGCATTTCAGAGATATAAATCGAAAGAAGAGTTATGGAAGCAATAGTCCTGCTATTTGTGTGTGCGTCCTTTATAAATTTGCTTATCTATGCAAAACTTACTACATACCTTTTCACCCAATGTGAGTTTAATTCTTGGTAACCTGCAATTTTACAAAGAAACTCAAAAGTAAACTTACTTTCTGGTGTGCTGCACTGCATATGCACAGTCTGTCACGTTTATGTTGTATGGGCATGTCAGCTCACTATTCTGTACGAGTTGCTGCTCATGTAGACAGTTGTTGCACAATTATCCTCTTTAAATGTAGGAAATTACAGGACCTACTTAATCTAATATGTTAGCCCAAAACAACTTCCTGGTCTGACCAGAAGAGTTTCTTGTAGTGGACAAGATATGGTTTATTGCATGTTAGCAAGTAGTTGCAGGTTACTTTGATATGATGGACGTTGCTACAGTGACTTTGAGGAGGACCAGATGATAAGTCTCACTGTTTAAGATCCTGAGATTTTCTGCCCACATGTCCATAGGATATCATCATAGTGTGTGATGCTTATGCAACTCTTCCAGTTAAACCCTTTCAGACTCCTATACAACAATAGGGAAAGTTAGGCTCCTAATAACCAAGAAAGCTACAGGTCCACAAGGTGTCAGGAGAAATACTCATTGCTTTTCATCTGCCCCAATGTCATTTGTCCGTTAACTGGGCCCAGTTTTTGACGGCAGCCTCGAATGCGCCAAGCTTCCCAAATAGTGGAATGATGCCAGAAATGCTTACTCCATCTCAAAGACAACAGTTAACCTATTAACCTGTCCTGCCACCTTCAGGGACCTGTGGACAAGCATCCCAGGATCCCTCTGTTCCTCTGAGCTTCCTGGTGCCCTTCCAGTCATTGCATACTCCCTTGTCTTGTTACTTCTTCCAAAGTCACACTTATCAGGGTTAAGTTCCATCTGCCACCGATCCACCCATCTGACCAATCCTTCTTTTTCTTCCTGTAGCCT
The DNA here is from genome assembly GCA_024137785.1 of Ginglymostoma cirratum. NCBI lineage: Eukaryota > Metazoa > Chordata > Chondrichthyes > Orectolobiformes > Ginglymostomatidae > Ginglymostoma > Ginglymostoma cirratum. The sequence continues at coordinate 44,109,475 of JAHRHZ010000266.1, forward strand.
TAGACCTTCTTCCTCATTGTCAAACCCCGAGGCAACCTTCATGTGTTCCACAAACTTTTTTTATCATTGCCCTTTCTAAATATTTTATATATTATCAATGCCATAAACAATAAACAACCCAGCACTGATTCCTATGGTATAGAGGTTCTGTTTCAGTTATGCAGGACATTGGTGAGACAGCAGCCGGGTACTGTATACAATGCTGGTCACTGTACTTACAGAAGGATATTAATGCACTGGAAGCAGTACAGAGAATGTTTACTAGATTAATACTTGGGGTGAGTGGATTGCCTAATAAGGAAAGGTAACAGGCTAGGCCCATATCCTGCAGAGTTTGGAAGAGTCAGAGGTGATTTAATATGTTAGATTCTGAAGGAACTTGACCAGGTAGATATTTAGAGCAGAGTCATAGATTACAAATAAGAGGTTTACATCTAACACATTTAAGACAGCGATGAGGATGTTTTTCTCTCAGTAGTTTGAGAGTCTTTGAAATTCACTTCCTCAAAAGGCCGTGGATGTGGAATCTTGAAATATTTTAAGGCACAGCCAGATAGATTCTTGAATACAAATGGGATGAAAGATTATCAGGGATATGCAGAAGTCTGGAGGTGAGTTAAAATTAGACCAGCCAAGATCTTATTGAATGGCAAAGGAGGCTTGAAAGGATAAGTGACTGATCGTTGTTTCTTGTTTGTATGTTTCTATATTAGTGCAGTTTGCAAAAACTATAGTTTGCTGTCGATGTGATTTAAAAACTGAAGGAAGTGATATTTGAAAGCTGAAGGCATAAAATTTACTTATTGGTGGGGGCATCACTTCATCTTGAGAATGTTGAACTTTTAGCAGTTTGGTTACATATAACAGAACATTTTTGATGGGTGACATAAATACATTTCACTGTGACATATTAAAGTCAATTAGGGTATCGTGTTGGACTCCAGTCACTACAACCAATAATACATGAACACGCAAAAAGAGGAAGCGAACTAGAGCAACCATCCTAATTCAAGCATGAAAGTATCTGCTGTATACTGCTGTATATTTCACCAACCAAAATCATAGCAAGCAGATGTCCACCAGTGAACAATGGTGCAGGATCAAGCCGTTGTCTGCATACATTTTTTGAACAGCAGTAAAAGATAGCAGTGCTCTCAGGAGATATGACACTTCCCATTTTATTATTCTTACCATCCCACTCAGCACTGTCATGAATAGTTGTATGTTGCTTGGAAAGCATTCCATTTTGAAACTCTTATAATGCACATTTTTCTCTTTTCAGTGATGCATCCAAGATCATGCATATCATCTGCTGGCTGTCAAGCTAAAACATTTCATAACCAGTGTATTATAAGCTCTATGCGCCACAGACAGAGTTACAGATCCAAATAGCTTAGGAGATTTAAATAGCAAGGTGGAAAGGAATCACCTGTCATGTTTCAAAAGGCAGTAATGAAAATTGGAGTTAAGGAATGAAAATCCACTGTGGTATAGGAAAAGGACTATTAATCTCCTGAAATATGTAAGTTAATCTATAACTCTGACACCTCTTGTGACCATGCTGTACATCTTTTAACGATTGTCAGACAGCCTGTAGAAGTACCTGATATAGCAGCTATAAGTCACAAATCTTTACAATTGCTGTATACTCTAAATCATGTAACAGCTTCATGGGCATCTTCAGGACTGGCTCTGAGAGCAGAGGGATTAAGTCTAGACAGTTTCTTTCATAACACTTGTTGTAATGCATGGAACTGCAACTTAGAAGAGATAATCAGTGCTGAATTTGGCAGTTTATGAAGATGAGTATTGTGCTGATAGATTTCATCCTGTTCAGTGGAACTCACAGTATGTTCTCATATTAATTGCTGAATATCCTGCAGCTATGTCTAATGTCTGGAACACGATAGGAAATGGAACAGATGAACCAGCTATAATAACAATTTAAAAAGCTCGGCAAACTCAGCAGGTCAGGCAGTGTCTGTGGAGAGAAACAAAGTTAATGGTTCAGGTTGATGACCTTTCATCAGAATTGACTTGAAGCGTTCACACTTTTTCTCGCCACAGGTGCTTTCTGACCTGTTGAGTTTTATCCAGTACTTTTTGTTCATATTGTCAGCTTCTATTGTATTTTTCTTTTCTATAGACAAACCAGCTTCCTTTCAGAGTAACCATCGACATGCCCACCTGAATAAGTCTGCTGCATTCAATGCAGTTTACTCCCTCAAAGGTTTCTAACAGGGCTGTGGTTATATAAGGACCATCTCACTACTATGTATAAATATCCGTATCCTATGAGATTCACACTGACCAGCAATAACCTGATAAAATAGGAATAATGAACACTTAGGAGCACTTTCCCAAAAATAATCGGGGACAATAATTAAGTGCAATATAAAAACTAAAAAGGAGAGGGAGCAGATAAAGAAAAACAAAAGCAATGGGCTATGCCTGCTCCTAATTCTTATGTCTTATGGCTAGGGAGAGTAGTCTAAAAATTGGAGCAATAAGTATTAAATGAGGGAAATTAGGTAAAATTTGGTCATGCAAAGGATGGTAGATATTTGGACCTCCATTTTGAAAACATCAATTAATGCTAGAGCTTTTGTTAATTTTATAACTGAAATCAACCAACTTTTGTTAACCAATGGATAATTAAGGATACATTAGGTCAGGTTGCAAATCAGCAGTGATCTCACTGAATGACAAAACAGACTTAAGGGGCTAAGCACCTGATCATCTTCCTATGTAACAATTACAGAAACAACATTGTCCATGGTGTAATCATTCAAATTGTTGATCTCCAGGCACAAATAACCTCCTGGGATTAAGTTGCGATTTCATTAACAAAGATACAACAGAAACAAAGATAAGCATTTTTTACTTTGTATTCCTCATTACAAAGTATTCAGGAATGTTAGAACAGGAAAAAGATGAGGGAGCATTCTTGTATTGATTAAGGATGATATTACAGTTCCAAATTGAAAGGATTTACTAAATTGTTTTAGAATTACGTGGCATAACTTAGATGCTGCAAGTTTCTAAGTAGCAAGAATGAGATAGAGGGGCCAATGTTCAAAGGTATATAACAAAGTTAGATAGAACATAAGAAATTAAGAAATAGCAACAGAGTAGACCATTGGACCCTTCAAGACTACTCTGCTGTTCAAACACGCACATGGATAATTTCCCTTGCTTCCACCTGCCTGCACTATCCTAGCTTCTCTTAAATCCCATACGCCCCAAACTCTATTGACCTCTGCTTTGAATTTACTCAATGACATGACGAATTCATTTCTCTGGGAGAAAGAATACCAAATGTTCAGAACCCTTTGACATGTCTCCTCATTTCTTTCCTAAGTCACTGATACCTAAGTTTGAGTCCCACGTTCCAAGTTTTCTAATACAGGGGAACATTTTTACAATATCTGCTCTTTAAAATCCTTTGAAACTATTAATAAATCACCATTGATTGTTCTAAATTATCAGAAATATAGACCGAGTATAATCTCTTCTCATAGAACAGTGCTGCCACCCCAAAACCAGTCTAGTTCAGCTTTCTTGCACTCCATCTTTCTTTTTGGTCAGCAGATTGAAACCTTATGCAGTACTCACTAATGGTCCAAAATCAGATACATTTTTCATGACAATCGGCAATGGCTTCATGATCATCATTGGACTCTTATTTCCAGATTGTTATTGAATTCAAATCCTCCCATCTCCCCCATGATGGGATTTAAACCCAGTTCCTCAGAAATTGGGTCTCTGGATTAATAGTCTAATGCTCATACCACTAGGCCATTGCCTACCCTATTGTGTTGTGGGAGGCTGCACACTGGTGCAAAATCTACACAGCTATCAATGCTGAATGTTACTATTGCTTTAAGTTAGGCCATTTTCATGCAGTTTGCAAATGCAGTGATAGGAAACTTCAACACGCAGTAAGAAAGATTACAAATAGACCACCTTAGTTTGCAAATGTCCAAGAGGTTGATGCAAACAAGCACCCATAGCCATTCTGCTTTGGAAAAGTGATATTTCAATTACGGCAAGTATCTTAAGAAAAGCTACTCAGGAAAGGATACACTTATGTCCATATTTGATAATGCAACATTTAAAAATTGTTAATCTACTAGATATCCAAGAAAAGTCTGTTACTGAACTCCATCAGCAATCTTTAGAAACTCTCAAGTATTCTCTCAGGAAGGAAAATGAGGACCAAACTGTATAGCTTCTAGAAATACAGAATGTTTTAACAAAACTTAAAGGCAAACATGAAAAGAAGCTCAAAATGTACAAAATTAAAGAATTGGAGCAGTCTAACTATCTCATCGAAAGAGCTCAGCTAAAAGCCCAGCTATTAGCCATTACATGATGTAATCAAGTCTGACAGACTAAACAAAATGTTTCCAGAAATCAAAGGCAGCCAAAGATTTTGACATAACAAAGAGATACATTAATGGAGGAAAAGAATCTCTTTTATGAAATATTCAGAGATTGTAGCTCACTGTGTACTATTCGCTAAGAAAACCATTCAGCAACAATTAATGAACGATGATCTCAAGGATAAAAAAAGACAGTTGTGTTAAACAGCACAAATTTCTTTTAAGTTCACAGAAGATATCATTGGGGAAGTAAACCCATGATAAGGATGGTGATCACCTGAAGCATAAGAATGATTTCTTGGAAAAAGAAAGGCTTAGTAAACCACATTGCCATCTAGTCTGCATACCCCAGTAGAGTGCGAGAACTTCTTATAGATCCTGCTCCAGAAGTCTGGATTCGCTTCCTCACTGACAGTGATGCACAGCTACTTTCTCACTGAGTTCCAGAAATGTTCTTGTCTGCAAAAAAGCTGCTATTTCAGTGTATACATCCTTGTGCATACATCCTCCACATCCTCCAAGGGAGCTGAGAATACTATTGAAGATTAATATCTCAAGTTATGGCAATTTTTATAGAGAATGGGCATGTGGAAAGTAGGAGTACGGAGGTAAATGTTCATAGTTAAATGTTAAACATTAAATGCAATCCTGTAAAACAACTTGGTGGGAGATACATATTAAGGGGTTCACTATAACTTTGCTGTGAGAATAACCAATGAGTATGTGCGAAAGGAGCTCTATCAAAGTGACATCAGATCTGTAAGGATCCGGAAGGTGTCTTCTTTTACCGTGGCTTTTGAATGGTTACGTTTAATAAACTTGTTAATGTTCACTCACAAAAATGTCACCCTCTGTTTATTACAGAAAACATGCCTTCCTGGGGGAGGCATGAAATCCAACCTATGATTATCAAGGACTCTTTGAATGCAAACATTTCCCACTCTCTCACCAGATGAAAGTAATATCCCTCTGTAGTCTCTTTGCTGAGATGATGATCCATCACAAAAGTTCCATTGCTTTTTCCCGTACATTTGCAGAAACAAAGTGTGGTAGATTGGTGTACTAGGTTCTTAAAGTGCCTTTGGGATCACACATGTGAAAACATATGCAGGGTAATAAATACCTGGCCAAGAACTAATGAACTATAATTCAATCAAACAGTTCTTGTGTTGTCATAAACCATAAAAGGAGCTTGAATAGTTTTTGAATGTACTAAGATCCCAACTCAATTAAACTTATTTGTTATCCCTTGTTATATATGGTTTCCTAAACATGTTAATAAATCTTTTCAGTTCAATAATAAGAATGGGAAATGTGAGTATTAATTTAGCAATTTAAGCCTGCTATGGAAGAATGATGGATGAACTTCTTCAATCCTCTTTAGCTCCTTTCTATCAATATTGGACTAACACCCCATGGTACCATCATAGGATCTGATATCTTGCAATTGGCCAGCGGATTGCCAATTTCACAATGGTGGCCAATACACTCGTGTGTTATACAGCTCTGCATTCTTGATAAAATGATGTACAAATTTCTTTAGGCATTTGCAAGGCAGGGGTGGGGAGAACAGAAAATATATCTCAATCTTTTCTTTCAATTGTTCTGGCTGACTCCCAGATCCATACAAATTGTGTTGAGGTTAATAGAATTTAGGAGTGACTGTTACTGACAACTACCAGCATTTAGTGAAATTTTAACAAGCTTTGGTGGAAGGTTTAAGTGTAAGACAACACACCATGGACTGTTCCAAAAATGCTGTTAATTATCATTTAGTGATTTGTTAAGAGATGAATTGACAAGTGAAGGGCTGAATTGAAGATTGTTATTAAGATATGATATTCAACAACCAAATTACTTCCAGATGAATGTTAAACTTTACATAAAATGCATGATTTTTATAGCTTTGGAGTTCTGAATGAAGTTAAGTATTTAAAGTGAAACTTACTATGTGATGAAAGCATTCATTTTATTATATTACTCCCATTCCTTTCCTCTCAGTTCATTATGATGATTTCTCAGCTGTACTTCATTCCACTGGTCCTAACAAACTGCATTTCCTTATCACCATAATGGTTCTCAACCTGGGGTTCACAATTGGTTGCATTAACAGAGTTGTTCAAATGGGTAGATGTAATGGGAACAGGTCCCACTGTTTCAACAGTGCAGGTCAGATGTGCGCTTTTGGCATTAGTTTAATTTCCTTTATATACTCGAAGGGTATAGCTGAGGTCTCAGCATTAGGGCAGAGGTCAGCAACCACATTTTAACTGTAGAGCTGTTTAAAAACTATTTGTGCAAAATAACTATTCTTGCCCGATGGAAATGGTTTACCTGTGGCCCCAGCTTCACAGAAATGTGGTCGGCTCTTAACTATCATCCATAATAGTCTAAAAATCCACTTAGTTGCAAGGGCATTTCAGGATATGTTAGACAAACTTACCTTAAATTATAGGGTCAATTTTCATTCTAAGCAGGCTCCCTGGACTAACAAGTTTGGCAGTTTGTGCCTGTTGCATTTTTTGATCACCAAATTAAATCAGGGCCCTTTGTTCCAGAATGTGGACTTGTCACTTATTACCCTGAAAAGTACACAGACTAAGTACATTGGAATGCAACACAAGTGTTAGGGAATACAATAGAAGTTCATGTAAGAAAATACAACATTACACACGACACATCCTGAAAGGCAAATCCATAATACAAACATTGTTGTTTTTAGATGTATTCTGCTGCAGCACTGAATTGATTAATTGTATTTAATTGGTAGTACAGAAGATATTCTATCATTTAAGAAAGACAATTTATTTTATCACAGACTTACATAAAAATCAACATTAAATTAAAGTGTTGAATCCAATTTTTTCTATTAATTGTTTTAGCATTGGGTATTTCAATATGATAATATCCTTCAAACAACAGCATTTGATTTTGCATTCATTCATACGCATAGAATTTTAATGCTGGATTTTTCATTTTAAATTTGCAATGACATTTAATTACTGTCTGTGAACTGAAACATATTTGCTTCTTATTCTGCTCAGTTATTCACTCCATGTCACATCATAAATGTTTTAAATTCACTCTCCTTGTAAGAAACACTTTACATTCTCTTCTGTCTCTCTGCAATCAATTTTAAATAAAGTGTTATTGCTTTTACTATAGTAAAGAAGATTACAATGGTTCCTGTGAGATTTAATTTTGTGCAAGAATATAAAGTAACAGTGATTCTGTTAAGCTAAGAATCTGTTATTTGAGTTTACCATTTATATTGAACAGAAATAAGATTATATGGTCAATATTGGATTATCAATAATTCAGTCAGTGAAATAAGCTTAGGATTTCAGTTTTTATGTAGTTTTAATAACTTTCAATCAATACGTTTCACCAACAATTATACTCACTAACTATTTCAAATAAATTTAAGCACAATTTGGAACTCAAAGTAAACGTAATATTTGACATTTTGGTGTTAATATGTAAAATCTTATGACCTTAGTTATTGTGCAAATAATTAAATTCAAGGGTTTTTTTAAAATAAGTACTTCAGGCTGAAAAGAAATGGAGAGTGTTGTTAAGAGTTCGGTCTCATGTCTTTGATGAGAAGTAATAGCAACACTCTTGATATGTGTCACAAAAAATGATTTTGTGTGTTGCAGTTATAATACAACATAAAGTGTTCAAACTAACAATGTGAGCAAATGGGTCTTTTACTTTAGTCAGAATCAGGGAGTTGATCCACTACTTGTTGGTCTGTCATAGCTGTTGTGTGAGTCTGAGAGGGTCCGAAAATATTGACGTTGAGAAGATATCCCATTCTTCCAGTGATATTATTTGGAACTATCAGTAGAACGACTTAAGATCCCAAAGGACAAAGACCCACATCTGGTCCTCCTCAAAGTCTTCGTAACAATGTCTATTATACCAAAGTGACCTGTAACTAGTTCCTAACATGCAATAAACCATATCTTGTTATCTATCGCAGATTCTCCGAGTTATACAAAGAAATGGTTTTCCTCCACCACAGGCCAATATCATTCCTTCAACATCACAAAATAGATCACCTAGCGCAAGTTCATTACTATTCGTGACATCATACTGTTTTCATTAAATTTCTGGTGTTTCCTTGCATTAGGACTGTGACAACACTTTAGTTGTGTCCCTCGCTGTAAAACACTCATGAGCTCTGGAATGGGCTATATAAACATCTGAGCATAAGAATTTGTACTAGCAGTAGACCATGTGACACTCCAAACCTGCTCTATCGTATAATATAGATTAGCTCAAACTGCAACACTGACCCCTGTGGCACCTATAGCTGAAAAGGTCCCATTTATCACTATTCTGTTTCCTATTAGCTGACCAATCCTCTATTCATGCTAATATGTTACATGTTATGCCAAGACCTCTTAAGTAAATTGGTAAGAAATATAAAAACAAGCTTCAAGAACTTCTCTAGGTATGTAAAAAGAGAGTAGCTAAAGTGAATGTGATGCCCTTGGAGAATGTTACATTTTTTATTCACTTGTGAGAAATGGACATCACTGGCTGACAAACATTTATTGCCCATCGCTAGTTGCCATTGAGAAGTTGTTTATGAGTTGCTTTCTTGAACTTCTGCAATTCATGTGCTCTGGTTGACCCAGAATGCTCTTAAAAGGGGTTTCCAGGATTTTGACCCAGTGGCAGTGAAGGAACAGCGCTTGGCTTGGAGGGGAATTCACAGGTGGTGGTGTTCCGATGCAACTGCTGTCCTGGTCCTTCTAGATGGAAATGGTCATGGCTTTGGAGGATGCTGCCTAAGGATCTTTGGTGAATTTCTTCAGTGCAACCAGTAGATAGTACACACAGCTGCTACTGAGCGTTAGTGATGGAGAGAGAGGATGCAGGTAGATGTGGTGCCAATCAAGCAGGCTGCTTTGTCCTGGATGATGTCAAGCTTCTTGAGTGTTGACGGAACTAAACTCATCCAGGCAAGTGGGGAGTATTCCAATACACTCCTGACTTGTACCTTGCAGATGATAGACAAGTTTGGAGAGTCAGGAGGTGAGTTACTTACTGCTGTATTCCAAATCTCTGACCGGCTCTTGTAGCCATTAAATTTATGTGGCAACTCCAGTTGAGTTTCTGGTCAATGGTAACCCCAAGGATGATGATAGTAGGGGATTGATTGATGGTAAGACCATTGAATGTCAAGGGACAGTGGTCAGATTGTCTCCTATTGGAGATGGTTACAGCCTGGCATTTGTGTAACATGAACGTTACTTGCTACTTGTCAGCCCAAGCTTGGATATTGTCCAGATCTTGTTGCAATTGAACGTTGACTACTCCAGTATGTGTGGCATCAATGTTACGCAATCATTGGCAAACATTCCCACTTCTGACCTTATGTTGGATGTAAGGTCACTGATGAAGCAGCTGAAGATGGTTGGGCCTAGAACACAACCCTGGGGAACTTCTGCAAAGATGTCCTGGAGCTGAGATTACTGACCTCCGAGTAGGGAATTGATCATGAGTGTTAAGGAAATGGCAGATACTTAAAACCAATATTTGCATGATCTTCATGATGGGAAAAATGATAAGCATCCCAAAGATATCCAATAAGCAAGGTGCTAATGGGTGCGAGGTTTTTTTCAGATTGGAAAGATGTAACTGGTGAAGTGCCACTTATATAGATAGATTGAGCGAGTGGGCAATAAATTGAGAGATGGAGGTTAATATAGGAAGGTGTGAGGTCACACACTTTCATAGGAAGAATCAATAGGCAGACACTAATTTGAAAACACCGTAGAAAAATCTGTATGTTCTTCTGCATAATGCACAAAAAGATAATAAGAACGTGGAGCAAGTGTTTAAGAAGGCAAATGGAATTTTGACATTCATCACTAGAGAATTGCAATTTAAAAATAGTGAAGTTACAACTGTACAAGGTGTTGTTAGGCTGGAGGATAGTTCTGGTCCTGATATTTAAGAGCAGATGTATTGGTATTGGAGACAGTTCAAAAGAGATTCACTAGATTGATTCCTGGGATGAATGGGTTGACTTATCAAAAACAGCTAAACAGGTTAGGCCTTTATTCACAAGCATTTAGAAGAATGAGGGGTGATCAAATTGAAATATACAAGATTTTGAGGATACCCCAATTGACAAGGTAGGTTTTGAGAAGATAATTCCAGTCATGGGAACCTTGAACTAGGGAAATTGTGTAATAAGAGGACACTCATTTAAAATTGAGAATCATTGGAACTTTATCTTCCGCAGGTTAATGAATGTCTGGAATTCTCTACCCCCAAGTGTTGTGGAGGTTAGGTCACTAAAGATCTGTAAAGAGGAGGTAGATAGATTTTTTTTAATATTGAGGAGTTGAGGACTATGAGGAGCTGGCACAATAGAGAAGTTGAGACCTGGGGCAGGATAATCATGTTCTGAGAGAATTGTGGGGCAGTCTTGAGGGGCCAAATGGACTAATCCTGATCCTATGTGGAGATTGTTAAAGGAGCAGTTACTACAAGTACTGCACAGGTTTGCCCCACTGAGGCAAGGAAGGGATGGTACGGTGAAGGAACCTTGGATGACAAGACATGTGGAACATTGAGTCAAGAGGAAGAAGGATGCTTACTGAAGGTTGAGGAAGCAAGGATCGGACAGGGATCTAGAGGTCTACAAGGTAGCCAGGAAGAAACTGAAGAATGGACTTAGGAGAGCTAGAAGGGGGTATGAGAAAACCTTGGTGGGTAGGATCAAGGGAAACCCCAAGGCTTTCTGTACTTATGTGAAGAACAAGGGGATGGCCAGAGTGAGGGTAGGACCAATCAGGGAAAGTGGAGGGAAATTGTGCGCAAAGTTAGAGGAGGTAGGGGAGGTCCTTAATGAATACTTTGCTTCAGTATTCACTAGTGAGAGGGACCTTGACGTTTGTGACGACAGCATGAAACAGGCAACTATACTTGAGCAGGTTGATGTTAGGAAGGAGGATGTGCTAGAAATTTTGAAAAACATGAGGATAGATAAGTCCCCTGGGCCAGATGGGATATACCCAAGGTTACTACGGGAAGCAAGAGAAGAGATTGTTGCCCCTTTGGCAATGATCTTTGCATCCTCACTGTCCACTGGAGTAGTACTAGAAGATTGGATGGTGGCAAATGTCATTCCCTTGTTCAAGAAAGGGAATAGGGGTAGTCTTGGAAATTACAGACCAGTCAGTCTTACTTCTGTGGTGGGCAAATTATTGGAGAGGATTCTGAGAGATAGTATTTATGATTATTTGGAAAAACACAGTTTGATTAGAAATAGTCAGCATGGCTTTGTTAGAGGCAGGTCATGCCTCACAAGCCTTATGGAATTCTTTGAGGATGTGACAAAACACATCGGTGAAGCTAGAGCAGTGGATGTGGTGTATCTGGATTTTAACAAGGCATTTGGTAAGATTCCACATGGTAGGGTCATTCAGAAAGTAAGGAGGCACGGGATTCAGGGAAATTTAACTGTCTATATACAAAACTGGCTGTCCAATGGAAGACAGAGGGTGGTAGTAGATGGAAAGTATTCACCCTGGAGTTCAGTGACCAGTGTTGTTCCGCAGGTATCTTTTCTGGGACCTCTGCTCTTTGTGATCTTTATAAATGACTTGAATGATGAAGTAGAAGGGTGGGTTAGTAAGTTTGCTGATGACACGAAGGTTGGTGGAGTTGTGGAGGGCTGTTGTAGGTTGCAACGGGTCATTGACAGGATGCAGAGCTGGGCAAAGAAGTTGCAGATGAAATTTAACCCAGAAAAGTGTGAAGTGATTCATTTGGAAGTTCGAATTGGAATGCAGTATACAGGGTTAATGGCAGTGTGGAGGGACGAAGGGATTTGGGGCCCATGTCCATAGATCCCTCAAAGTTGTTAACCAAGTTGATAGGGTTGTAAAGAAGGTGTATGGAGTGTTGGCTTTCATTGGCAGGGAATTGAGTTTAAGAGCAGTAAGGTTATGCTGCAGCTCTATAAAACTCTGGTTAGACCACACTTGGAATATTGTGTTCGGTTCTGGTCACCTCATTATAGGAAAGACGTGGAAGCTTTAGAGAAGGTGCAGAGGAGATTTACCAGGATGCTGCATGGACTGGAGGGCAGGTCTTATGAGGAAAGGTTGAGGGCGCTAGGGCTTTTTTCATTGGAGCGCAAAAGGATGAGAGGTGACTTGATAGAAGTTTATAAGATGATGAGAGACATAGGTCGAGTGGATCGTCAGAGACTTTTTCTCACACAGAAATGACTCTTACGAGGGGGCATAATTTTAAGGTGATCGGAGCAAGGTATAGGGGAGATGTCAGAAGTAGGTTCTTAACACAGAGGGTGGTAGGCATGTGGAATGCACTGCCAGCAGTGGTAGTGGAGTCAGATACTTTAGAGACTTTTAAGTGACTCTTGGATAGGCACATAGAGGATAGTAAAATGTCGGGTATGCAGGGTAGATTGATCTTAGTAGGATAGTAGATCAGCACAACATTGTCTGCCGAAGGGCCTGTACAGTGCTGTACTGTTCTATGTTCTATGTTCTATATTCTTATATTCTTATTTTGTACAACAAATATTGATGTAGCACATTGTCAAATGCCTCCTGGAAATCTAAGACCATATTTATAGGCTCCCTTTTATCCACATTGCTCGTTACTTCCTCAGGTTTGATTATTGTCAAAATGTAAGTGAGCAGTTAATCCTACATGGCAACATTGTTAACTTAATTTATAAAGAAAGCCATCTGAACATCGTTCTCATTGCTTACTTTGAAAGCACAAGATCTTCACTCATTGTGTCAGGAGAAGTAATGGCCAAGTCATATTATTGCTAGACTATTAATCCAAAAATCCAGGTAATGTTGTGGGGACCTGGGTTCAAATCCTTCCCAAATCTGAAGCTAGGAGTCTAATGATGACTATAAAATTCTTGTGATTGTTGGAAAACCCACCTGGTTCACTAATGCCCTTTAGGAATGGAAATCTGTCATCCTTATCTGGTCTGGCCTACATGTGACTCCATACCCACAGCAACATGGTTGACTCTTAAGTGTCCTCTGACAATTAGGCATGAGCAATAAATGTTGTCCTAGATGGTGATTCTCACATTCTGCGAATGATTTTTAAAAAAATGCTAATTGCTGATATGTTCTTAAATGTAGTGAATGTAGGCTGGTAGTGAAAAGAGGAAATTTCATACGCCTATTTCCAACTGTAGCAATTAATAGTTCGATATTTGCAATTAGAGAATGTGGAATTTCCCAATGTGAGTTCCTGGTCTGTGTCAGAATAGCTGGTATAAATGCTACATGCACCTTATATTACCTATTTAAGGTGTAAGTACAAGGCCCGAGATACAAGGTTGCTGGTAAGGCCAATCTTATAGCACCTGAAACTGCAGGTTTCCCAATGTATATATTGACCAGTGATAGTAGTCCTATGGAATAGAAGCCGTGGATTCTCAAATTTCTCAAATTGGACATCAGGAGAAAAATTCCACTTGACTGTTCCATGGAACATGGAGACGAGTAAATCACGTAAGATATTTCTCACATTCACCTGTGGAATCAAATATAGCAAATATATCATTTACAGATTGGAAATATATAAGGGATAGGAGATTAAGTATCATTCCATCAAAGACATATTTCTCATGAAGTTCAACAAAGGTGTTTTCAAGCTCCAGCAGGTATTTTGTATTTCATTGTACATTATGTCATTAGAGCTGAGCTCAACTGCCTGAGCTTCTGCATTCTACATTGCATGAATTCTGGTTCACAAAATGGTGAATGGGCCAAAAAATTCCCATGATATTGTGCTACAGTGCAGATATTGACGGCTTTCATGAGTGGTACGTTACTGAATAGAGAGCAATGTCAAATGAGCACATGGACATTGCATGGCTGGCAAGTCCTGTATAGTCTTCCCAAATATTAATGAATGCTTCACTATGTAACTGGAGAACTTGCTTAAGAATGGTTACAATTCATCCAAATATTTGGCATGTTCAACATTGACATGACCAGTCACGGATAAAATGGGGCATAAATGAACATCACTTTTGAGTGTTTCAGGAATGTGAAAAGTGTGAAATTAAAATTGTGAATATCAGGGCTTTATTAAAGTGTTAGATTTTTATTTTCATTTGTACAATGATTCCTGAGCTCCACTGTGGCATCTGGGTGATTGTCTATGGAGATGGCTCAGCAATATAAAGAGACACATTGTGGTGGTGGATCTGCATTGGCATGGCAGTGGCATAAAGGGTATGAGGAAACATGTGCAAATATGGAGGTGTGAGGGATGGGGCATGATTTAGTATGGAGAGACTTTCGTTGGGGTCCAAGAGGATGTGCGATCTAAGGGCTAGAGAGTCTAACAGCTGGCAAAACAACTGGGAAGAAGTCCCAAAGAATCGAGACTGGCCTTCTAACCAGCCCAATGTGGCATTTAACTAGCTCTGTGGTCACCCAAAATCTGCTTCTGGACTCGGGGACTGAACTCTCTCTGCTGAAATGGAACAGTCAAATGACCTCTATTTCCTAAAGTCCAATTTGAGAAATCAACCAGGGGCTTCTTTTCCACAAACCTACCTTCGCTGGTCAGTACATGCTTTGAGACTTCTGCAGTTCCATGTGCTATGAGATTGGCTTACCAATAACCTTGTATATAGGGCCTGAGCCATTAGCCCAAGGTGTATGCCTCAGTTGTACTAGCAATTCTGTTACCCATGCTGGGAAATTCCACATTTTCTATTATGAATATTGAACTATCAGTTGTCACAATTGGTAGGTGTAGGTATGCGGAATGTCTTGTTTTCAGTCCCAGCCTACATCCACGAAACTGACAAAAAACATATTGAAATTGGCATGTTTTTGTCTCTCATACCAGCCTTGCAGGAGGTAAACAGGGCTTTCAACTGAGGGGTTAGCCAGCTGGGAAATTTTCTGAGTTGAGCTACCTGCCTCAGTAGTGAAAATCTGGCCCCAACCAGCCCCCTGGAATGTTTCCACTGTGCAGGGCAGCCAGTGTGACAGGTAAGATCTCTTCCGACTGATTGCAGATTTTGAAAAATGGAACTCTCCACAGGGGAAAGATTGTTATCCTTAGATAGGAGTGTTGTGATTTCATGTGTAAAATGACTGCTCAACGTGGGAGAGCTGTAGATCTGATGATGGTGTGCAATTTGCCATTCACAGTTGCACTGAGCAATTTGTTTATCAAAATATACATATGGCAGAGCTAGACAGGTGGGCTCAGAAGTGAACCATATTACTCTGCAACCAGTCAACACAGTGCAGGATTGTTTGTTAGTTAGACCACCTCAGAGACCTGTTGGAATTAAAGAAAAGCTCAAGTGCCAAAGTGGCTGATGTACTTTTATCTTCTGGAGTTTATGTTTTTGAAGAGTTTCAATCATGTTTAAATAAAATCCTTTTGGAGTTATAGTCAAAGAGTCATACGGCATGAAATAGACCAAACTTGCTCTAGGGTTCATTTTCATTAAAAGATGAGTGAGAAAATACGACTAATGTTAACAAAAACAAGTTTATATTCATTTGAACAAAAATAAACAACTGCAGATGCTGAAACTCAGGTAAAATTAAAAAAATGTTGTGAGCGAGTAAAAGGGAGGAGGAGGGTGATGAGTGGAAGAACTACAGACAAACTTCTCTAATAGTGCAAATGGCAGGAGAGCTTAAATGATAAAAGAGTTAATGGTACAAAAGTCAAAGGGAGTGCTAATGGGCCAGGTAAAGAAACAAAATTACTGCAGCAAATTTACTCCAGCTGAGGTGTGAATGTTTGATTTCAGAAGCTGCATGAAAGTGAAAGTTCTAATGAAGTTCATTGATCTGAAACATGGGCCAGGATTCTGTTATGCCGATTGGCGTCTTACTTGTAGATCAGAGAATAGGCAGTGAACTCTTCCAAGTTCCATGGGGAGGAATGGAATCAAGTGTTCTTCAAGCATTGAAGGGTCCATGAGCAAGTCTTCCCCATGATTCAGGTGAAAGTGTTTCTTGTCAAGAACCATATGCAGACTGGAACATCCTCATTTTGCCAATGCCAGTGAGAGAGGTGGCTGCTGCTAAACATTGCACTCACCAGTGTTCCAGGATTATCCTTGGATCCCACACCAAAGGTGAATAGGTTGGGGTGAGGATTGCAGGTTGGGCTCACAAGAGGGTGGCAGCCCCATTCCCAATGCCAGGGGCCAGACTATGGGGAGCTCTGTCCCTGTGGAGGCCACAGACTAATCGAGCAATATTTGCTGGGCAACCTGAGATGAGGAGAAACTTTACCATCTGGTGAACTTGTGGAATTCTTTGCCACAGAAAATAATTGAGGGCAAACTATTGAATATGTTCCAGAAAGAGTGGAAATAGTTATTAGGGCTAAAGGAATCAGGAGTGTGGGAGAAAGCAGGAACATGGTACTGAGTTAGATGATCAGATATGGTTATATTGAATGGAGGAGCAGACTTGAAATGCCAAATAGCCTACTCCTGCTTCTATTTTCTTTATTTCTATGTAACCTTTGGGAGAAGCAGAAAAGCCATCCAGAACCAATTTACCCCTGTGCCCCATTAAACTGCAGTGGGCCCAGGGATGTTGGGTGTCATTAAGGAGATTTATTAACACCTCGTTGCAAGTGGCTGGGAATGCTGTATCAGCCCCTTATACCCCTAATTTAATCAGAAAAGGCTTCCTGTCACTAAGAGGCTGGTGGGCAGCCCCTCCCATTATGAAGTAATCCAGTCATCATGGCTTCTGCCGAGTATTTCCATCATTTACTGTTTTTATTTAGTGTGCATCAGCTCAGCTCTTTGTTAACAAAATGCCAACTGCCAAAATTGTTTCAGATTTATCATAATGACTCTGTATTTAGGGTAAATGAAAGAGAAATTTGGTACCGACCTGATTCTGTTGTATTTCAACTGCTTTTGCCCTCTATTAGCATTACCATCAGTATTAAGTTCAATACTTATTGTGGATTCCTCCCTTTCAACTGGAAGTCACTGCAAGTAATGGTACATGAAAGGTCCAAGGTACATCTAGTGAAATTCCTAGCCAGTTATAGAATCCACTCCAACATGTGCATGGTGTGATAAATGCACAGCGGGAGGCAATGACCTAGTGGTATTATTGCTGGACCATTAATCCACCCTTGGGGTGAAAGAGAGTCATCGTCGTCTGCAAATGACTGCCAATGAAGCCAGAGACCCAGGTTATTTTCTGGGCTTCTGCAGTGCCTCTGCAGAGGCTCAGAGCAAGCTGGTAGAACAGTATCTCATTTCCTCTTGGGGACCCTGCAGCCTTCAGGATTCAAAGTCAAGTTCAATAATTTTAGAAACTCAACCCTTCTTCCATGTCCTTTACCCAACCCTACACCCCAGGCCCTGTCATGACGAGGACTGCTTACTGAACATCCAACACAGTTTCACTTTATTACGACATGACTTTTCACTTCATTCCACTCATTTTATTTTAATTAATGATCCCCATTATTAGCTTTTCTTTCTCCTGAACATACTATTACCCTTTGTCTCCCCAGCAGTTTTTCCCTTTCTCTTGGGGCTCCATTTCCACCCATTTGCTCACCCCATCCCTTGTCTTCAGCATAGTAACCACCTTTTCCTAGCTACCGCCAATTCTCAAGAAAGTCACTGGACTCACAACGTTACCTCTGCTTTCTCTCCACAGATGCTGCTGGACTTGCTCATCCTCTGTTTTTGTTAATGTTCCAGAGGCTTGAGTTTGAGTATCACCATGCTGATGGTAGAATTGAATTCAATTTAAAAATTTAGCAGTGACTATGACTGTTATCAATTGTTGTAAAAACCTATTTGGTTCCCTAATGTCCTTTAAGGATGTCTTAATTTTAATTCGATTAATGGTTCATTTAATAGCATAGTGGAAAGGATGTAACTACTAAGTATGGATTTTGTCAGTGATGCGATTTTGTTTTAACACGTAACATTAGTGCACACAGGTTTCTCTTTGTCATGTAATTTCTTTTTCTATTCATTTGTGGGATGTGGGCGTCACAGGCTGGCCAGCATTTCTTGACCATCCCTGGTTGCCCTTGAGAAGGTGGTGGTGAGCTGCCTTCTTGAACTGTTGCAGTCCACATGTTGTAGGTTGACCCACATTGCCGTTAGGGAGGGAATGCCAGGATTTTTACCCAGTGATAGTGAAGGAACGGCGATATATTTCCAAATTAGGATGGTGAGTGGCTTGGAGGGGAACTTGGAGGTGGTGGTGTTCCCATATATCTGCTGCCCTTGTCCTTCTTGATGGAAGTGGTCATGGGTTTGGAAGGTGCTGTCTGAGGATCTATGGTGAATTTCTGCAGCACATCTTCTAGATAGTACACACTGCTGCTACTGAGTGTCGGTGGTGGAGGGAACGAATGCTTGTGGATGTAATGCCAATCAAGCGGACTGCTTTGTCCTGGATGGTGTCAAGCTTCTTGAGTGTTGTTGGGGCTGCACTCATCCAGGCAAGTGGGGAGTATTCCATCACACTCCTGACTTGTGCCTTATAGATGGTGGACAGGCTTTGAGGAGTCAGGAGGTGAGTTACACGCCACAGTATTCCTAGCCTGTGAGCTTTTCTTGTAGCCACTGCACTTATGTGGTAAGTTCAGTTGAGTTTCTGGTCAATGGCAACTCCCAGGATGTTGATAGTGGGGGATTCGGTGATGGTAATGCCATTGAGTGTCAAGGATTAGTAGTTAAAATGTCTCTTATTTGTGATGGTCCTAGCCTGGCATTTTTGTGGCACAAATGTCACTTGCCACTTGTCAGCCCAAGCCTGGATATTGTCCAGACCTTGTTGCATTTGGACACGGACTGCTGCTTCAGTATCTGAGGAGTCACAAATGGTGCTGAACATTGTGCAATCATCAGCAAACATCCCCAATTCTGACCTTATGATGATGGGAAGGTCATTGATGAAGCAGCTGAAGATAGTTGGGCCTAGGACACTACCCTAAGGAACTTCTGCAGAGATGTCCTAGAGCTGAGATGATTGACCTCCAACAACTATGGTCATCTTCCTATGTGTCAGGTATGACTCCAACCACCGGAGAGTTTGCTCCCTGATACGCATTGAGTCCAGTTTTGCTAGGGCTCCTTGATACCAAACTCTGTTGAATGAGGACTTGATATCAAGTACTGACACTTTCACCTCACCTCTGGAATTCAGCTCGTTTGTCCATGTTTGAACCAAGGCTGTAATGAGGCCAGGAGCTGAGCGGCTCTGGCAGACCCCAAACTGGGCGTCACTGAGCAGGTTATTGCTGAGCGGGTGCTGCTTTATAGCGCTGTTGATGACACCTTCCATCACTTTACTGATGATCGAGAGGAGACTGATGGGGTAGTAATTGGCCAGGTTGGATTTGTCCAGGACATACTTGAGCAATTTTCCACATTGTCGGGTAGATACCAGTGTTGTAACTGTACTGGAACAGCTTGGCTAGGGGAGCGTCAAGTTCTGAAGCACAAGATTTCAGTACTATTGCCTAGTCTTGAGTTGTTAGATCTGTGTGAAGTCTGTCCCATTTAGCACGGTGATAATGCCACACAACAAGATGGAAGTTATTCTCAACATGAAGGTGGGACTTCGTCTCCACAAGGACTGTGTGATGGTCACTCTTACTGACATTGTCATGGACAGATGCAACTCTAGCTGGCAGATTGGTAAGGATAAGGTCAAGTGAGTTTTTCCCTCTTGTTTGTTCCCTCATCACCTGCTGCAGACCCAGTCTAGCAGCTAAATCGTTTAGGACTCGACCAGATCGATGAGTAGTACTGATGCTGAGCTACTCTTGATGGTGGACATTGAAATCCCCTGCCCAGAGTACATTTTGTGTCCTTGCCATCCTCAATGTTTCCTCTAAGTGTTGTTCAACATTGAGGAGTACTGATTCATCAGATGAAGGAGGACGGTATGTGGTAATCAGCAGGAGGTTTCCTTGCCCATGTTTAATCTGAAGCCATGAGACTTCATGGTGTCCGGAGTTAAGTTTGTGGCCTCCTGGAGCAACACCATCCTGATTGTATACCACTGTGCCGCCCCCTCTGCTGGGTCTGTCCTGCCATGGGACAGGATGTATCCAGGGATGGTGATGGTGGTGTCTGGGACATTGTCTATAAGTTATGATTCTGTGAGTATGACTATGTCAGGCTGTTGCTTAGCTAGTCTGTGAGCCAGGTCTCCCAATTTTGGCACTAGCCCCCAGGTGTTAGTGAGGAGGACTTTACAGGTCGACAGGGCTGTTTCTACCATTATCTTTTCCAGTGCCTAGGTCAATGCCAGGTGATTCATCCGGTTTCATTTCTTTGAGACATTGTAGCAGTTGGTACAACTGAGTGGCTTACATGTAGACCAGAACAGGAAGGCAGATTTCCTTCCCTGAAGGACATTAGTGAATCAGATGGGTTTTTCCGACAATTGGCAATTTCATGGTGATCAGTAGATCTTAATTTCAGATTTTTTAAAATTATTAAATTCAAATTCTACGATCTGACACGGTGGGGTTTGATTACAGGTTCCCAGAACATTAGCTGGGTTTCTGGATTAATAGTTTAGCAATAATACCACTAGGCCATCGCCTACACCTAGTAATTGTTTGGAACAAAGGGTAGGATACTTCTGATGACAGTATTCTTCATCACACCCTTAGAAGTGTTGAGGAAAGCATTCCTGTTAATTCTGGCAGCCCCAAATGCTCTGAGGAGTGTTAGTTGGCTGCAGACAGAGTTGTTACTTCTCATTAGGTGGAAGTTCCATCTCAGAAATCTATTGCTCACTGATTAGCTGACAGTTCTGTAGTGTTTATAGCCCCAGATGCAGCAGGACTAGCACTACAAACAATCCCAGTTTCTAGGTTTCAGAACCCAGAACTGTGCAAGTGTGGGGTATTGCACAGTGGAGACAGGAGGTGAAGCTCAAAGCGGGAGTTTGATGGAGAGGCTAGCAGTTTGCTTCACCCACTGGGTCAGACGTTCAAGTATTTACCCAATATATACAAAGGAGATCCTTGAGAGAGACACCCTCCCCCATGTCTGTGCCTGAGCAGGGCCACCTATCAAGCTTACTCCCTGTCCCAGAAATCCTCCCACGAGCTTCAAAATCAAGGACAGCTACGAACAGGCACTTAAGTTGAAACTCTGCTCTATGTTTTGAAAAGTGTCCTTTCAATAAATTTGTACATGTTTCCATTTAAGGTAGTAGATGATTATGCTGGAGAACAAAGTAACCATTGCCCTTTATGCCCAGCAACAACACAAAATAATCCTTGCTCAGAATTGCAATGAATTATTTATAATTCTGCACTTTAATAGTTTTATCATAACAAAGTCGCAGGCTTGAAATATTAAAACTATGCATCAGTTTCATTTCCCATAATTTCTCTCAAATATGACATAACGCAATGGCCATCAAGGGTTACATGACAGTTTCAGTGTTGTGATTGGAATACAGTTCCAGTGCAAAGGAATTTCATCAACTTACGCATGAAATGTTTCAATTATACATTCACATTTGTGGATTGTTAGGTGTCACAATTTTTTTTGGATTAGCATTGTATTTACTTTAATTTGTCTCTTCTTTCTTCACAGCCCCATTCTTTGTCTCGTATACTGAGCAAAAGGCCTCATTGTAGCATTCTGTCACTGATGCTCTTATGCTAAACATACACATCATGGGGTGATTTATGGAAGGCCCCAGCTTGTGACTGAACAAAATGAAGAAAGTTCATTCAGGAAGGTAGCACACACATCAAGAAAACTTGCAGGGACAAAGTTGAGGTGACAGAGTGCAAAAATCTCCAACTAACTCACCTAACCAACACTCAAATATTTTCTGAAGAAGGGTCCTGACCTGAAACGTCAACTTTCCTGCTTTTCTGATGCTGCCTGGCCTGCTGTGTTCCTCCAGCTCCAAACTGTGTTATCTGTGACTCCAGCATCTGCAGTTCTTGCTATCTCATTCAAGCATTATCTGCCCTGTATGTGACAGAGGCTGCAGGTCACACACTGCATTTATCAGTCATCTTGAACACATCTGCGTGTAGGGTGGTAAGTTCCAAACACTAGAGTTGTAGAGTCATAGAGCTGTACAGCTGGAAATAGACCATTTGGTCCAACTCATCCATGCTGACCAGATATCCTTAACCAATCTGGTCCCATTTGCCAGCATTTGGCCCATACCCCTCTAATCCCTTCCTATTGATATACCCATCCAGATGCCTTTTAAATGTTATAATTGTACCATTTTCGCTGGCAGCTCATTCCATACACACACCACCCTCTGCGTGAAAAGTTGCCCCTTAGGTACCTTTTAAGTCTTTCCCGTCTGACCTTGCTAATTACTATATTCATGCCCCTCATGATTTTATAAACTTCTATAAGGTCACCCCTCAGCCTTTGACGCTCCAGGTAAATTGGTCCCAGCCTATTTCGTCTCTCCCTATAGCTCAAACCTTCCAACCCTGGCAACATCCTTGTAAATCTTTTCTGAACGTCCTTCCTATAGCAGAGATACCAGAATTGAATGTAGTATTCCAAAAGTGGCCTAACCAATATCCTGTTCAGCCACAACATGACCTCCCAACTCCTATACTCAAAGCACTGACCAATAAAGGCAGACATACTAAATGTCTTCTTCACAATCCCGTGTACCTGTGACTCCACTTTCAAGGAACTATGACCTGCACTCCAAGGTCTCTTTGTTCAGCAACACATTCCAAGACCTTACCATTAAGTGTGTAAGTCTTGCCTTGATTTGCCTTTCCAAAATGCAGCACCTCACATTTATCTCAATTAAACTCCATTTGCCACTTCTTGGCCCATTGGCACATCTGATCAGGGTCCTATCGTACTCTGAGGTAACCTTCTTTGCTGTGCTCTATACCACCAATTTTGGTGTCATCTGCAAATCTACTAACCATACCTCCTATATTCACATCCAATTTATTTATATGTAAAGCAATGGGCCCAGCTCTGATCCTTGTGGCACACAGCTGGTCACAAGCCTCCAATCTGAAAAGCAACCCTCCACCACCGCCCTGTCACCTACTTTCAAGCCAGTTCTACTAATTCTTCCTTGTATTCCATGTGAACCTAAGAACCTTCTGAGAAACGATATTCCTTCTCATCTTCACTTTAATTGGGAAACCCCATGTTTTAAAACTGTGCTGCCTAATTCATGATTCCCCTGCAAGAGGAACCATCTTCTTATTTTCCAGCCTGTCAACCCTTCCACCATTCCCTTCCCCCTGCCCACTGACCTCCAGTATCATACATCTTTCATAAGGTCACCTCTCATGCTTCCAAAGTCCAATGAATATAAACCAAATCTGCTCAATCTTTCCTTTGAAAACAAATCCTTATGCCTATAGCTGAGGTAAATATGTCACTCCAAAAGGTGGGGAGAGACAATCTGCATATGGTAGTCTAGATGTAATCTCATAAAAATCCTGTTCAGTTGTAACAACATCACTCTACTTTTATTCTCCATACTCCTTGTATTAACGGCCGACATTCTGTTTTCCTTCCAATTATCTGTTGTACCTGCATATGGACTTTTTTGTGATTCGTGTACAAGGGCACTAAAATCCTTCTGCATCATTCTGTAGACTCTCTCTGTGTAAATAATGTCCAGTTTTTTTTGCCTTCTGCCAAAATGGATAACCTCACATTTTCACACATTATACTCATCTGCCAAATTGTTCCCCTGTCATCATTTATGTCTATTTTCAGGCTCTTTGTATCCTTTTCAGAACTTGATTACCATCTCTCTCTTTGTATTGTCAGCAAAAATAGCTACAATAATCAGTCCTTTCATCCGAAGCAAAATCTTTTCTAATTTGTTACAATGTCTATACGTTCTTTATATGTGAAAACAATGATGAAATAACATACAACTACCCACGTTGTCTCCTCTGTACAGTTTTGATTACCTATCGAAGATAACAGCTTTTTGTAGCTCTAAATCTATAGTTAAAATAAATTTCTATTATATTGGACATGCCAATTTTGATACATTACAGCATTCCTTGGATCGATTTCATAATTACTGAAAAGGATTTCATTTTTCAATTCACATTCATTCAGAGAGCAAATTCAGTATTTTACTTGAATCTATGATGGTCAACCAATCCTAGCTGAGGTCAGTCAGGTCTCATTAAAACCAACATCATAAGCTGCTTCATGACTAATTGTCTATCAATTGGCCCCCTTCTACTTACTGATGATAGATTTTTTTTCCAAAGAACAAAACTCATTCTTAAGCATTTGTTGAGGTATGTTTAATCCTTTTTATTTCATTAAGAACTTAGGGATATCCAGTTGTTTGAAAGATAAAATCAGTGCTTCTGAAAAATAGATAACACAGTGTCGAGCTAGAGGAACACAGCAGGCCAAGCAGTACCAGAGGAGCAGGAAAGCTGACGTTTTGAGTCAGGATGCTTCTTCAGAAATGGGGTAGGGGGAAGGATGGGGGTGGGGAATGTAGATGGGATGGTGATAGGTGAGTGCAGGTAGGGAGTGGTGGGGATTGGTCAGTGAGGTGGGAGGAACAGATATGTGGGAGAGAAGACAGACAGGTCAAGGAGGCGGGGATGGGGGAAGGGGGGCACGTTGGTCATAGGATGAGGCCAGGGGTGGGGAGATTTTGAAGCTAGTAAAGTCCACACTGAGACCATTGGGTTATAGGCTCCCAAGGCGGAATAAGAGGTGCTGTGCTTCCAGTTTCCAGGTGGCATCGTTGTGACATTGGAAGAAGTCCAGGATGGACATGTCACCCAGGGAGTGGGAAGGGACGTTGAAGTGGTTGGCGACTGGAAGGTGTTGTCGTTTGTCGTGAACCGAGCACAGGTGCTCCACAAAGCGGCCTCCGAGCCTCCATTTGGTCTCACCAAGGCTTCGGCAGTTCTTACTACCTGTTCTGAAAAAGTAGTTTGGTGAATGTTTTTTCTTCTCAAAGAAACAGATGACTTTGCTGGGGAAAAAGATTGCCTTTCTAATTCAGCTACCCAGTATCAGCATCAAGACAGTTAAGCTCACGAATGACATGTAATCAATAGAACAAAGCTCCATTTTTGCAGCCCTGATAAAATGTCCCATTTCAGAGCAAATACCCCTTTACTTCACCGATGTGGTATTTCTATTTCCTACGCCAGCAACCTTTTCAGGTTATTCGCTATATTAATTTAAATGGCAAACAGTGTTGAATCAGGGGTATACTAATTCTGCCATGGTTTTACAGAACCATATTGAACTGGTTTACATATTTTCAAGTATTGTACATCCAGCAAGGAGACTTTTCCTCTATCAGTCTGTGCCAGGCCATAGAAGCTGAAAGGCAATGAGGTAACCCATTGTACCAGTTTTTTTTAAGCTTAGCACAAACACTCAAAGGCGCTCAGATTACCTCAAATATTTGTCCTTTCATTGGCCATGGGTTAAAGTGAAACAATTTTGGTTATGCATTATAACCAGCTATCCACAGTTTTTTCACCCATGTGGAAAATGTGTCAAGAGCATTTGAAAATATGCTAAGCTGACTTTCTAGATGAATGGCTTTAGTAAATATTTGATCAGAAGCATTGTGCAAAGTGATTTGGCTGTGCTGTGGGAAAGGGTTTAAAGGCTTTGTAACTGCCATCAGTCTTGTCGAACATACTGCTGACTGTCTGATCATTTCTAATTAACTTTTGCACGTATGACTGCTGGTAGGTTCAGAGATTCAGACATTTGTCAAATTTCAATAGTGTACAGTGTGGAAGAATGCAAGAGGACACTGGACATATTCTTGGTTTGGAATGCAGTCAATGTCAGCTGTATTCATGCAAAAGAGAAACAATAGGGGTCATTAAATGATAGTTTTTCTTAAATTAATGCCAATAATTCTGAGATGTTCATTATAGAAATGGAAAAGGGCAAAGTGGCTTGACAAAGATGGCTGTGACAGTTTCAAACTGGAACTCTTTGTTGTAATAGTTTCTGACCTGACTAATATTTTGAGAAATTATTTGATCATGGGATAAATTAAGCCAGGTTCAATTCTGTCCTCATGTAATACGTATTTCCAACAAGAGCCATTGTTTAGCAATCAAAGCTTAGAAGCCTGGCTCATTTTTGTCCCCCTTAGCTCCGAAATACTGATCCAAATGTTTGCTCAGTAGGATATTGCTGCTATGCTGGCTGAGTTTACTCAGCACAGCAGGAAGAGGGAAACTGGGCTCTTTTTTTAAGAATTTGTTTCATACTGGATGGTGCATTCATTACCTGAGCCATTGGGAGAAAATAGTCAACTGTATAATAGTTTATTTTTAATGAGATCTCTTCTTGAGCATGAGATCTACTTCCAGACCCAATTTAATTTAGATTTATAATGCTTCATTATTCTGGTAACCTAATAGTGAGAAGACTTGAGATGTAAATCTGCTTTGTGGTCCTACATTATCTACATTATGACCCTAGAAATCTTCCACTCAGTCACTGGAGGGAGTGCCTGCAACTGATTGCAGTTTAACCGGCCAATTTACCATATTACACTGGGCCCTTTGCAACTTCTGATCCCAGCTCCAGCAAGGATGGAGTGATAAAAAGAGTTGGGAAGTAGAAGTGACAAGCCTAATTCCAGCAAAGCTAAACCCCATTTTGCATCAGGAACTGAAGACACACCCCTTAAGATCTGCGTTCAGTTCACATTGGAGTGGCGGTGAACATTGCTGAAGAGAGAGGGTGCATGTTGTCAGGAGGAGAATGAACAATGCTGGTGGAGGGAGTCGTTGTACTTTGTTGGTGGGTTGTATGTTGTCAGCTGGGGAATGAACTTTGATTGGAGAGTGATAACACTGTTATGGTTGCCATTATGCTTTTACACTCAAATTGATTATTACTCTCGATTATTAATCAGCTATAATTATATGTCTATGCTGCTCAGCAACTTATTTGAAAAAAGATAAAATTGCTTCAGAAGTGGTTTAGAGAATGTTCACTTGATTATTTCCTAGGATAAAGGACCTATAATGAAGAAGGGTTGGATGGGTTTTGCCTATATTGATTGTAGTTTAGAAGAATGAGAGGTGATCTTACTGAAATATAAGGTTTGAGGGGACTTGGTAGGATGAATGTTAGAAGAATGTTTCTTCTTGTGGGGGGCTAAAATTAAGGGACACCGTTTAAGAATAAGTCACCTTCTATTTAAGAAATAGTTGTGAAAATTACCTATTCAGAAGTTATTGAAGGTTGATGGCAGATAATTTACTTTCACACAAGGTACATTTAAGATGTTGATTCTTTACTCATCCAATGATTTTCATAGGACTTTTATTGACCTGATGTAATATTTCCTTCACACAATTATAAAAGAAAATCATGACTTTGGTGCTCCAGATTAAAAAGGGAATACATGCTGTTATGTCCAATTTTGTGATGAATTAGTAATTGAACATCAACTGACAGAAAAACCGTGTAATTTACTTTCACTTTGACTTACAAGGTGAGGTTGAGCAAGATGGGCCTGAACTCATTAAAATATAGAAGAATAAGAGGGAGCCTTTTGAAACATTCAAAATTCTTAAAGGACTAGGTAGGATAAATGCAGAAGGGGAAAAAAACAAAGTTTTGGGACTGGTGACTCTGAGGAAGGGTCACCGGACCTGGAACATTAACTCTTTTTTCCTTCACAGATGCTGCCAGACCTGCTGAGCTTCACCAGCAACTTTGTTTTTGTTCCTGATTTACAGCATCCACAGTTCTTTCGGTTTTTATAAATGCAGAAGGGTTGCTTCCCCTTGTGGGAGAGTCTAGGACCAGAGGGCATAATCTCAGAGTAAGGGGTCACACATTTAAGACAGAGAAGAGAATGAATTTCCTCTCTCAGTAGGTAGTAAATCTACGAAATTTTCTATCGCAGAAGGCTGATGAGGCTGGGTCATTAAGTGTATAGTAGTTTGAGATAGAGAGATTTTTAATCAGTAAGGGAATCAAGAGTTATGAGGATAATGCAGAAACGGGGAGTTGAGGATTATTGGATCAGCCATGATCTCGTTGAATGGCAGAGCAGTCTCAAATGGCTAAGTGGCTTGTTTCGGCTCCAATGTCTTATATGGTCTTCCATAAACTCAATATGTTAGCATCTTTCCAACAATCTTGGAAGATTATTCATAAATGAAGAATGTTTTGGGGCTCTAGTGGTTAGTGGTAGTATCCCTACCTCTGGGCAAAGAGTGTGGAGGTCAGCACCTGTATAATAGTATCTCTGAACAGGTTGATTAGAAAACATCAAAACGAAGAAAGTCCCATATCATTTACATAATTTTCAAGATGGAAATACTTATAATTAAATAAGACCTTTCACATCTTCAGGATAGTCAATATTTCAATGTGGGAATACAGCAGCCAATTTACACAGAGCAAGGTCTCCAATGCAGTAATATGATGATGCTCAGATAATCTGAAGAGGGGCCACTGGACCTGATATGTTAACTCTGATTTGTCTCCACAGATGCTGGCGGACCTGCTGAATTTTTCCATCAATTTCTGTTTTGTCTGAGATTATCTGTTTTATTTCTTGCTGTTGGTTGAGAAATAAATATAAATCGGGGCAGATTTCATAATAGCTAATGATTGAGGTTTGTAATTTGACAGTTTATGAATTAGTCATCAGAAGCCACTCGTGAACATCCCAACTATGTATTGAAGGCTTGTGCTCCAAAACTAATTACACACATAACTACGTTGTTCCTGGAGAATAATGCCAGCAACTAACCAACCAAGTGGAAAATTGCCCAAATATACCGTGTCCTCAAAAGGCAGTACAAATCCAATCCAGTCCTTTAACAGCCCATCAATCAACATGCAAGATCAGCAGTCTTATGAACCTCTAAACGGAAGGATAGGTATTTTCAAATGTCTCCTTTAAAATTGAGAGCTTCAGAAGGAAACAAGTTCAGAGGCATATGATTTGTTTGCCATGGGAGAGAAACTGAAACAGAAATCTACTAGGAATATCAAGCAACAGTTTTCACTTCTTTCCACCATATCTCGCATAGAAAGGATAGCATCTTTTTGAAACAGGGCAATGCAAGAATTATAATTCTGGAGAGAGAGAAAGCGGTTACTACTATGGAAAAGTAGAAGGACTGTTTTGTATTAACAACCAATCTGCATGCCTGCAAGAGGCTTTTTTCTTCTGTTTGAAAGATGGGAACAGAATTTACAGACCTCTTGGAGATTTAAGGACAAATGAGTGGTTGAAATAGTTCTTGACGGTGAAAATCAGATCAGATCAGAAAGATTTGAGCTGATGGGAAAAATTCGTAAAAGACATGAGAAACTTTGAACTAGCACTGCAAGGAAAAGTGATCCTGCTTGAGAGCTGCAAATTATTTTGAAATTGTTCTTGCAATGCTACATGTATGCCAGAGATGTGTTACATAAGAAATGTGTTTTGTAAGATATATCTCAGCTGTACTAAATAGTTAGTATGAAAGAACCTTTTTTTTAGTTAAATGTATTAGTTGCCTATTAATGTTTGATCCATGTTGCTTTTTAGTTTCTTTATTGCAGTAAAAGTCTTAAATATGAAACCTTATTCTTTGGTAATTTCCATTAGTCACTGGGAAATTATTCTCTTTTTAAAAGATTAGCAGGGATTACAGCAAAAGTAATGGATAACATTGACAGTACTGTCAAGTAGCATATATTCAGCAATAATGTTTGCTCAGTTTGCATTCTATCATGGTCACTTGTCTCTCCATGCATTAATACTTCCTGCCCCAAATATGGACAAACACTTGAAATGTAAAGATCAAGAAGTACGAGCAAAATTGAATTCAATGGCATGTGAGTTGCGCTTATTTGGGGCCAACTATTTCAAACTCAGGGCATT
This sequence comes from Ginglymostoma cirratum, assembly GCA_024137785.1. Classification (NCBI taxonomy): domain Eukaryota; kingdom Metazoa; phylum Chordata; class Chondrichthyes; order Orectolobiformes; family Ginglymostomatidae; genus Ginglymostoma; species Ginglymostoma cirratum. The sequence continues at coordinate 44,139,773 of JAHRHZ010000266.1, forward strand.
ACCCTAACGAACTCTGGAAGCAATGTCCCAGACCTAACCACCTGCAGCTATGCCATCAATAACCTTTCCTCCATTATGAATGAGGTCAGAAGTTTGCTGATGATGGAATATTAGCACACACCATTCGCAACTGATCAGTTATGAAAGTAATCTGTGCTCACTTGCGGCAATACCTGAACGGCTGATTAAGGCTTAGACTGATTAAGTCACAAATGACATTCATGTCATACAAATGTTTCCAAGAAGAGACAAGTTAAACACCTTTGCTTGATTTTTAATGGCATCACCATTGCTGAACTTCATCATTAACATCCTGGAGTACAATTGACCAGAAACTTAATTGGGCCAGTCATAAATGCTGTGGCTTCAAGAATAGGTCAGAGGTGAGGAATTCTGTGACTTCCCAGAATCTAAAGGCACAAGTAAGGAGTGTAAAGGAATATTCTCCACCTGCTTAGATTACTGCAGCTACAACAACACACATGAGCATTGATACTATCCAGTACAAAGCAGCCCATTCAATTGATCCCATCCATCACCTTAAACATTCAGTCTGTTCACAAACACTGCAAAGTGGGCAGTAATGTGTATCATCTGCAAGATTCACTAGCCAACTCACTATCCTCTTTTCAGAAGCAACTTCCAAACTTGTGGCCTCCACCGCCTCAAAGGACAATGTGAGGAGATGCATTGGAGCACCACCATCTGTGTGCATGATATGGAGGACCCCGAGCCAATGTTTTTATTGATTGATTTACAGAACCGAAATCCTCTCATTCCACCTCAGTGCTTGTGATCCCAAGTTTCTCTTCGTGCCTTATGCCAACCTAACTTGGGACAGTATTACCATTCCTTCATAACTGCTGAGTGAAAAATCTGGAACTCCCTTCCCAACAGCAAAATGTGTATCTAGATTGCACGGGCTGCAGTGTTTATGGAAGGCAGCTCACCACCATGTTCTCAAGGGCAATTAAGGATGGAAAATAAATGTTCACTCAGCTAGTGTTGCCCCCACTCTCTTCAATGAATTAAACAATCATATGGGAAATAAATGCTGGCCTTGCCAGTGGTATGTACATTCCATGAATATATTTAAAAAAGTCTTGTCTGACTAGATGCAGAATAGTATTGGCAGAAAATATCCAGTGCCGTAAGAGATGCTCTTACGGAGTCAGAGAAAAAGTTTACTAAAAAAAATTTCTGCACGGACCCATCACTATACCAAAAATCCATTCATAATAATATATCAACAACTTATATCTTACACTGGAAATGACTAAATAAAATTTGTATGAACCAGTCTGCACAAAGGGAAAGTGAAATAAACCTTTTCAAAAAATGGTATATCACAATAAAGAGTATTTTTCAGGAGGATCATTGAATTTTGTCCACTTTTAATCCTCTTTCTAATCATTCTTATGGTTTTGTTGAAGCAATAGACTATTGATGCTATTTAACATGGACTTTTATCAATCTATTTAGTCCTTAAGAAGCTTACTATATGAAAGAAATGATTCTCAGTAGGCTTATTTTGATGTTACAAACACATTGAAATAGTTTATTGTTCACACCAGTGTACAAATAAAATCCTCCAACCGTGTCAATTAAAATGCAGCCACTTTCTATCAATAGGTCATGTATGGAGTGAGGGAGGGGTGAGTTAAAAGGAGATTTCCAAAACCGAAAGCCAGGGTCACCCAGCTGCAGGAGGGCATCCTCCTTTAACGTCAAGGCTGTTCCAAAGCTAAAGAAGAGAGTTGGGAGCAAAAGGCAGTTTCAAAAGATTCTGTCTCTGATCCCTCTGCAGTTGGACACCCTGGCAGAGCACTGAGAAATGATGCACAGTGGGAGCAATACCACTGAAAATCTGCTTCTAAGGCACTTGCTTGAAGAAAAATAACAAAGCATTTAACCCTCAGATTCAGGTTGGTTGAGAAACAGCAATTGTTACCATTGTTTACTGTTAGCATAACAGGGTACTCAACAGTCCAAGACTGAACAGGAGTCAAGCAACTGGAATGAATGGGTCTGGGTACTTGTGGAAACAATGACGCTGTGAGAATGAAATGGTGATTGATATTTATTACCCAGTATAAATCACTTTGTAGTAGAATTGTTTGCAGCATAGGATGAACCAGACATGAAATAGGATTTGAGTCCTACCTGGAATCACACTGAGTTTTAAAGAGCGACAGTATTTAGTATTGATCATCAGTGAAAACTTGAAAACTACAAGAAAAATTTTACTCACATTTGCAAATGCAAGTATTTTAAAATGTTTGTGTTTTTAATTAGGGTAAGGTTTATTATTTGTCTGAAACACAATATTGTCTTGAATTATGATCCATATATTCTAGGCAAAGTTTGCAACAAAAGTACATTTGGAAAGAACTTCTGTTTTAACATAGAACAGCAGAGGACTCCTGTGTATCAGTATAATTAACTCCTTAACATCAAATCGCAAGAAATGATTAAGTTTCAACTTTGCACCTTCTTTTTCACTACTTAGAAAAGCATATAGCCTCTTGTTTTTCATCTCCCTGCATATCTTGTTCACTCGATAATCTGACATTTTCTATGAAAAAATATGCAATAATGTTTGCAGGAAAAATATTATAGTGCTTCCAATCTTTTCAGTTCTTTCCCAGTTTTCACTTTTCATCTCCAGAAATTGCTGATTCCCACTGGGATATATTTGCAAACTGCAAGCAGATCCTATTAACAAACCCAGGATATTCTTCTCGCACAGGCATTTGAACACAAAGGCATCCAAGCTGACACTAAACCTGTTCCCACCTAAATTCCACACGTTCACATGCATGGGAGCAGCAAGTTAAAGTAGGGGCAGAGGCAATAACACTCTTTTTGGGCAAACCTATCAGCTGCTATTTGAACTTCTAATTTTAGGAGGCTTGCGACCCCTTGCTGTGGATCTCCTTAATATTCACAAGATGGGGTCTTTGTGATTTTAAATCCTGGCAGTGCCAATCACACGTGGGACCAAATGCATGGAACATGTTGTCAGAATCAGGTGGACATAAACAAAACAGAACTTGCTGGTGAAACTCCGTGGGTGTGGCAATATCCATCAGAAAAACAATTGAGTTCTGAAGAAGAGTCATAGGACTCAAAGCATTAACTTTGTTTTCTCTCAATAGATGCGACCAGACCTGCTGAGTTTCTCCAGCAATTTCTGTTGTTGCTTATTTCAGATCACCAGCATCTGCAGTTCTTTGTTTCAGAATCAGATGAATATTAGGATAGTCTTAAGGGTTTATTCGTTTCCTGAAAGTTGAGGAAGAGCCAGATTGGGATTCCCAAGGAAATGCTGGACTATTTCTGTCACAGATATCTTCCACATAACCAACTCAATCATCTCCTGATCCCCTCTTTAGCTAAATCTCAGAGATTGTTACCTTTGATCCCAAATATTGTCTCCAGTTGCCCACAGTCCAAAACAACAAGTAACTCACCCAATGTCTCCCCAGAGCCTGTCCACCATCCACAAAGTACAAATCAGGAGTGCAATGGAATAGTTGCTACTTGCCTGGATCAGTGCAGCTCCAATGACACGCAAGAATCTCAACACCATCCAGGTTAAAGCAGCCAGCCTGATTGCCACCGCATCCAGCACCTTCAACATTCACTCCCTTCACCACTGCTGTACAGTAGCAGCAGTGCATACCATCTACAAGGTGCAGAGCAGCAACTTGCCAAACATCCTCCAATAGCACCTTCGAAATGCATGACTTCTACCAGCTAAAATGGCAATGGCAACAGATACATAAGCTTCCTTTAGGGCACTTCAAGAAGGTAGCTCACCACTACCTTTTTCGGTACAGAGGGACAAATCATAAAAAATACAGCAATATTTGGAAATCAATGGTCATAGTGAAGCACAGTCCTGAGTTATATAATAGAAGTCAGACCAATATATGTATTCATAAGTTTTATTGGTTTTCCCTTCTAGGACAGCAATCAGAGATAGCCATTAAATGCTGGCCTAGCCAAAGCACTCACATCCCACGAATGAATTGGAACAAAAGCTCTCACTGAATGTTCAAGTATCAAATCTATCTAAGTTCAGTTGGTAGACTCCACTCCAGCATGTAGATGAGCATTCTCAGTGTTCAATTAGCATGTGCTGTCATGCCTGTATAGGTATTCTTATTTCTTCTCTCCAGTCTCTTCCAGGAGCAGTCATTCTCCTAAAGCATGTGACAGCAAACCAATCTCACTAATGGTGTCAAAAGAATGTTTCACAATGAAGCAAAATATTTACTCCAATGAATCAAGTGTTGCTAATGGGTTTGATGTTGCTTAACTTAATTTATCCTTTGGGCTTGCCTGTACAACCAGAGAAGGAATGTTCTCTTTAACCTTGTTTCACTATCTCAAGTCAGCTCTTTTCTGGTGTACTCTTATTACCTTGGAACGCCTACATGAATGAGTGCCAGAAACCCATTTAAGTTCACTGATGAATATTAATTTGCTGCCCAAAGCTGCCCTCTACCTCAAAGAATAGATTACAATTGCAGCACAAAAGATCGCGCTGTGTATTGATGTTGGCAGAAGGTACAGGGAATAGATTAAATTCAACTTTTAAATTTCACAAAGTGCTTCTCTATTATCTTATTATCTTCTGTGTTATGTCAGAAGGTGTATGAGAGAAAGAAGATTAGTATTGCTAGTAGTTGACCATGTTCTGACTGTAACCCTACAATATTTATAAGGAATATTTCTCCAACAGTGAGTTCTGGACTGCGAATTCACTTACTTGAAGCACAAAGGCATCAAAATCCTCAAAACATATCACTTTACATTTGACAGAGAAAAAATATTGTGATACTAGAGTTAAAGAGTCATACAGTACAAAACAGACCCTTTGATTTAAATTGTCCATGCCGACCAAGATTCCCAAACTAAAACTAGTCCCATTTGCCTGCATTTGGCCCATATCCCTCTAACCCTAACCTATCCAAATGTCTTTTAAACGTTGTAACTGTACCTGCACCCATCACTTCTTCTGGCAGTTCATTCCACACATGAACCACCCTCTGTGTGAAAAGGTTGCCCCTCAGGCATATTGAATTTTTCTCCTCTCATCTTAAAAATATGCCCCCTACTTTTGAACTTATCCACCCTAGGGAAAAAATTATTTGGTATTCACCTTAAAAATATGCCCTTCATGATTTTATAAACCTCTCTTAGGTCACCCATCAACCTCCTATGCTCCAGTAAAAGAAGTCCCAGACTATCCTTATAACTCAAACCCTCCAGTCCTGGCAACATCATGGTAAATACTTTCTGAACATTCTCCAATTTAATTTGCTATCTTTTAATCATTCTGCAGTAATCTCCCACTACTTTGTGTTTACGCAGATGGAAAAACACGCTTGAGCAAAACTGAGCTCAGTGGTTAGCTACGCTGCCTCATAGTGCCAGGAATGTGCGTTCAATTCCACCCTCGGGCAACTGTCTGTGTGGAGCTTGTACATTCTCCCCATGTCTGTGTGGGTTTCCTCTGGGTACTCCGGTTTCTCCCACAGTCCAAAGATGTGCAGGCTAGGTGGATAGGCTATGCTAAATTGCCCATAGTGTTCAGGGATGTGTAGATTAGGTGGGTTATAGGGGGATGGGTCTGGGTGGGATGATCTGAGGGCTGGTGTGGACTTGTTGGGCTGAAGGGCTTGTTTCCAACACTGTAGGAATTCTATGATAAGTTCCTGCAATTTATTAGACAGTAAGGCAGGCACAAACAGAATAGAATAGGAAGCAGCACTTTCCTCCATCTTTTCATCAGCCAACTACCTGTGGTTTCTAGCCCTCAGTGAGGCACTGCTGTGCATCAGAAATGCACAGTGAATGCAAGATAGAATGTTTTATTTGTTCTTTCTCAATTTTATCATCCTCTATAACTTTCCATGTGATCCAATTTCTAACATAGTCTTAGTATCATACTTCTTGACTTCTGTGAAACAATAATCTGGATGAAGGCCATATTCCATCAGCCAGATTCAGGATTCAAATTCCTTCTATTGTGAATTCCCCTTTGCTGAAAAATAGATATCATTTTGTTTATCTTCTAAATTTGTTTGTTTTTCCCTTTCCTGAGATTCCTTGGTCTAGGTGCTAGACCAAGCCGAAACAGCGGGCTTAGACCTCCTCCAGAACCCTTTCAAGTGTTGTCTTGCAACCTTCTAATTTGTTATTAATGTATCCTCTGGATAAAAGTCTTGATTTGACTCTGCATTTTTTCCAAAAACACTAATGATATAGGAACACACTATCATACAAGTGCAATCATGAACATATCTACATCCTGTTATGCTATAGTGGGAGTACTATTGTAAGAGTTATGTCTCCTTTTAGAACTTCATTATCATATTGTCGAGTGAGTATGAAAAAGCTGTAAGACAGTTGGCACTTGTGATTCAGTATTCCAAGTGTTAATAAGTAAGAATTTGAATTTCAGCTCAGGGTGATTGATATGAAACTAATTAGAATGTGACTCTGTGAAGTTCATGAATGTGCTGCAGGCAGAATTATGAGATTTATTTCACTGCTTAGAAAGGTGGCATGATTGTAATTTTTTTGATGAGCACATGTCATGAAATATATATGCACAATCTCAAATGTAACTTGTGCAAGGTCAGACTGTGATATTATACTAGTTGAGATTGAGTTACCCATGGATTGACATGATATTTTCAACACTGCAGTGTTTATCGCGTTTTTTTTTAAAAACTGATATTGATGAAGATCCACAGAAACTTTCTGAGGCTGTAAGGTTTGGTACAGAAAAGAGCTTGACCTCTGTGGCAAAGGCTGAACCTGTCACATGAGGGAGAGAAAGAATTTATGCTTTTGATTTTCTCATTGACAAGTTTCTAGTTTTACTGAGGATATGTAGGAGAGTGAGATTGTATATTAGTCGAGCCTAAATCCCTTCAAATATGGATGAGGAGAATTCAGTGAGCTAAAAATAGAAGGCAATTTTGAGGTGCACTCAAATAATTGTACAATTTACTTTAATTCCTTGGAAACATGAAGGATAAAACAGATAAAAAGATAAAACACTTTCCATGGATCTGCAAATAACTGAGAGAACACCTGTAATTTTGAATCCAAAATAGCTGTTTGTTTCAATCTTGCCCCTCTTCATAAACATTAGCTGGATTTATATCACAGCATAGATGAGATCATTTTTATGAAGGAATGATATCAGTTTCATGTGAATCCAGATATGGTAGTCAGCATTATAGCAGGGTTACTTGCTGCTGGCCACAAAGAAAGCTGATCACAACAATTTAACAACCTCTTTGACATGGATTTCTCCTATTCTGACTTTAGTCTGAATCTGATACATAGTCAAGGGGATCACCAGTCTTCTAGCATTTGAAGTCACCAAGCCTATTCTAAAGAGATTACCCATTAAGGTTGTATGTCTCCGAGCTGGTGAAGGGCGGGGACAAAAGCCTTGTCAGTTCATCCTCTGAGGCTTGTGACTTATCTCCTCAGAGGTGTGCTTTCAAGGGCGGTAGGGATAGTCATGGAGACTGGAGTTGTTCTTTGTTTGTTGTCCTGCTTGGGAGGAAGATCTGGAGGCTGCACAAATATATCATAAAGATTTGTTAGAACATTGATACTTTATGTACAGCTGGAAGGAGCAAGGTGGAGGCTTTCTCATTCAATGTCTGTGGATAGCCAATCCCCTTTAGCACATGAATGTTTGCCTTGCTCTCCTGTCAGCTCAGTGTCCTGTTCTTGAAGAGAGTCAGGAACCTTATTTCAGACATTCCAACCCCTGCTGGTTGGGCATGTTCATGCTTATAGTGCCCTTTCATCTTCTGCAGAAGTAGGGCAGAATTAAGAAACGTTAGCCTGGGTACATGAGCTCTATGCCTGCATGGATAAATACAGCTGGAGATGTTAATCCCCAGAGCTGTGATTGTCCATGTGCATTGTACTAAGAAGAAGGTGGTGTGGGAAAATTAGGAGTTACCAGACTCTGATTGATGCATGCACCCATTTGATATACCTGTGTGATATTCATCCCAAAGTCACCTTTGTGATTGTCTTTGTTCCATCCAAGCCTTTGGACAAAAGCTAATAGATGTGTATATTCGAGATAACAAGCATGAGGCTGGATGAACACAGCAGGTCAAGCAGCATCATAGGAGCAGGAAAACTTGACGTTTCGGGCCTAAACCCTTCATCAGAAAAAATGCTGCTGTACACAGAAGAACCTGCTGTGTTCATCCAGCCCCATGCTTGTTATCTCGGATTCTCCAGCATCTGCAGTACCTTTTATCTTAGATGTGTATATTCTCCTAGATGTGAAGAAAGGTTGACGAATGATGTTGTGTTATCAGCAGGGTGTTTTAGCTCATTTTATGTTTTAAGTTTGAACTCTGGTTAATGTGTGAGAGGCAGTAACACAATGGAAGTATCTCTCAGAAAGAGTTCTGGTGCCAGTTTTAGAATTAGAATTACAATTAGTTTTATTGTAAAATTATACTGTGAAATGTTTACAAGTCAGCACTTGCTGCGCCATTTTAGGTATTAAAGGCACCCAGGTACAGATTCTTAACTACAAATTGGGGCGGCACGGTGGCACAGTGGTTAGCACTGCTGCCTCACAGCGCCAGGGATCCAGGTTTGATTCCACCCTCGGGTAACTGTCTGTGTGGAGTTTGCACATTCTCTCTGTGTCTGCGTGGGTCTTCTCCAGATACTCCAGTTTCCTCCCACAGTCCAAAGATGTGCAGGTTAGGTGGATTGGCCTTGCTAAATTGCCTGTAGTGTCCAGGGATGTGTAGATTATGGGGGGATGGGTCTGGGTGGGATGCTCTGAGGTTTGGTGTGGACTTGTTGGGCCAAAGGACCTGTTTCTACACTGTAGGAATTCTATGAAATTCTTAGGAAAAGGAAAAAAACATTGTGTCTGCATTGGCTATCACACACAACAGGTTCACATTCATAAAACTATGGCACCCTGGCAAAATGCAATAGATCTTTCATCCTCTTGCAACACTCAATCCAGGTTTTCTTGAGCTACCCACAACCCTCTTCAGGACAATCTCTATAGAGGCATTGCTACTTATTTTTGCCTAGCCTCTGACATCAGAATTGGGTGAGGGTGATTTACAGAGGTGAACCGATACTCCTAGACCACAAACAATAAAGTGTTGCTTGGGTATTTCTTTTAAATATGGTGCCTCGGAATGCAGACGGTCCAGGCAGGGTGCAGAACATTAAATATGGCCTCTATCCATGCATTACTGTAGGTGATGGCCTAGTGGTATTATCACTAGACTATTAATCCAGAAACCCAGCTGATGTTCTGGGGACCCAAGTTCGAATCCCACCACAGCAGATGGTGGAATTGGAATTCAAAAAAAAAGCCTGGAATTAAGAATTTACTGATCACCATGAAATGATTGCCGATTGTCAGAAAAACCCATCTGGTTCACTAATGTCCTTCAGGGGAGGAAATCTGCCACCCTCACCTGGTCTGGCCGACATGTGACTCCAGACCTACTGCAATGTGCTTGACTCTCAACTGCCCTGTGAAATGGCCTAGCAAGCCACTCAGTTGTACTAATCACTACAAAGACTCAAAGAAATGGAACTGGACGGATCACCTGGTATTGACCTAGGCACCATAAAAGACAACGGCAGAAACAGCCTTGTCAACCATGCAAAGCCCTCCTCAATAACATCTGGAGGTTAGTGCCAAAATTGGGAGAGCTGTCTCACAGACTAGTCAAGCACCAGCCTGACATAGTCAGTATCACAGAATCATACCTTACATCCAATGTCCCAGACAACACCATCACCATCTCTGGATATGTCCTGTTTCACCGGTGGGACAGACTCAGCAAAGGGGGGCGGCACAGTGAAATACAGTCGGGAGGGTGTTGCTCCAGGAGTCCTCAACATTGCGTCTGGACTCCATGAAGTCTCATGGCTTCAGGTAAAACATGGGCAAGAAAACCTCCTGCTGATTACCACATACTGTCCTCCCTTCTCTGTTGAATCTGTACTCCTCCATATTGAACAACACTTAGAGGATGGCAAGGGCACAAAATGTTCTCTGGGTGGGGGAATTCAATGTCCACCACCAAGAGTGGCTCGGCAGCAGGACTACTGATCGAGCTGGTTGGGCCCTACAGGACATAGCTGCTAGACTGCGGCAGGTGGTGAGGGAACCAACAAGAGGGAAAAACATACTTGACTTCATCCTTCCTAATCTGCCAGCTGCAGTTGCAACTGTCCATGACAGTATCGGAAAGAGTGACCACCGCACAGTCCTTGTGGAGACAAAGTCCCGTCTTCACATTGAGAACAACCTCCATCGTGTTTTGTGGCATTATCACTGTGCTAACTGAGACAGACTTCGAGAGATCTTGCAACTCAAGACTGGGCATCCATGAGGCACTGTGGGCCATCAACAGCAGCAGAATTGTACTCCAGCACAATCTGTAACCCCATGGCCCGGCACATCCCCCACTCCACCATTTCTGTCAATCCAAGGGATCAACGCTGGTTCAATGAAGAGTTCAGGAAGGCATGCCAGGAGCAGCACCAGGCATACCTGAAGATGAGGTATCAACCTGGTGAAGTGACCAAGCAGGACTACTTACACGCCAAACAGTGAAAGCAGCAAATGATAGACAGAGGTAAGTGATCCCACAACCAACGGATCAGATCTAAGCTCTGCAGTTCTGTCACATCCAGTTGTAAATAGTGGTGGACAATTAAACAACTCACTGGAGGAGGAGGCTCCACAAATATCCCCATCCTCAATGATGGAAGAGCCCAGCACATCAGTGCAAAAGATAAGGCTGAAGCATTCATAACAATCTTCAGCCAGAAGTGCCCAGTGGACGATCCATCTCGGCGTCCTCCAGTGGTCCCCAGCATTACAGATACCAGTCTTCGGCCTATGAAATTAACTCCACGTGATATCAAGAAACGGTTGGAGACACTGGATACTGCAAAGGCTACAGGCCCTGACAACATTCTGGCAATAGTACTGAAGACTTGTGCTCCAGAACTTGCCACTCCCCTAGCCAAGCTGTTCCAGTACAATTACAACACTGGTATCTACCCAACAATGTGGAAAATTGCCCAAGTATGTCCTGTACACAAGAAGCAGGACAAATCCAACCCGGCCAATTACTGCCCCATCAGCCTTCTCTCAATCATCAGTAAAGTGATGGAAGGTGTCATCAACAGCGCTATAAAGCAGCACCCGCTCAGCAATAACCTGCTCAGTGATGACCAGTTTGGGATCTGTCAGAGCCACTCAGCTCCTGGCCTCATTACAGCCTTGGTTCAAACATGGACAAAAGAGCTGAATTCCAGAGGTGAGGTGAGAGTGACAGCCCTTGACATCAAATCCGCATTCAACCAAGTTTGGCATCAAGGAGCCCTAGCAAAACTGGAATCAATGAGTATCAAGGAGCAAACTCTCCGGTGGTTGGAATCATACCTGACACATAGGAAGATGGTCATAGCTGTGGGAGGTTAATCATCCCAACTCCAGGACATCTCTGCAGGAGTTCCTTAGGGTAGTGTCCTAGGCCCAACCATCTTCAGCTGCTTCATCAATGACCTTCCCTCCATCATAAGGTCAGAATTGGGGATGTTTGCCAATGATTGCACTATGTTCAGCACCATTCGTGACTCCTCAGATACTGAAGCAGTCCGTATTAACCATGCAACAAGACCTGGAAAATATCCAGGCTTCGTTTAACAGGGGGCAAGTGACATTTGTGCCACAAAAATGCCAGGCTAGGACCATCACCAATAAGAGACAATCTAACCACCACCCTTTGACAATCAATGGTGTTACCATCACTGAATCCCCCATTATCAACATCCTGGGAGTTACCATTGACCAGAAACTCAACCGGGCTCACCACATTAACAGAGTGGCTACAAGGGCAGGCCAGAAGCTGGGAATACTGCGGCGAGTAACTCACCTCCTGACTCCTCAAAGCCTGTCCACCATCAACAAGGCACAAATCAGGAGTGCAATGGAATACTCCCCACTTGCCTGGATGAATGCAGCCCCAACAACACTCAAGAAGTTTGACACCATCCAGGATAAAGCTGCCCGCTTGATTGGCACTAAATCTACAAGCATCCACTCCCTCCACCACCGAAGCTCAGTAGCAGCAGTGTGTACTATCTACAAGATGCACTGCAGAAATTCACCAAAGATCCTCAGACAGCACCTTCCAAACGCACAAGCACTTCTATCTAGAAGGACAAGGGCAGCAGACATATGGGAACACCATCACCTCCAAGTTCCCCTCCAAGTCACTCATCATCCTGACTTGGAAATATATCGCCATTCCTTCACTACTGCTTGGTCAAATCCTGGAATTCCCTCCCTAATAGCATTGTGGGTCAACCCACAGCAGGAGGACTGCAGCGGTTTAAAAAAGCAGCTCACCACCACCTTCTCAAGGGCAACTAGGGATGGGAAACAAATGCTGGCCAGTCAGCGATGCCCACACCCGACAAATGAATTTTAAAAATACATATATATTTAGTGAGAAGAATGTAATCATGTGAGCAAAGCCATCCTACCCCTGAGCACACGTATTTCCCACTTTTAGACCTGCCTCCGCACTTAGTCTCAAAAAAAAGATTCTGCCCACATTGTCTGCAATGGGTTGTAAATGAGTTCTGTTGGAGTATGACATAAGAAAACGTGAACTTTTCCAGTTTGGCAGAAAGAATAGAAAAGCAGCGTATTATTTAATCGGTAAGAGATTGAAGCACTCTGAGCAAAAAGGAATCTGTGTGGTCACGTACATGAATCATGTAACAATTGTTATGAAAGTGATTAAGGAGGCTACTGAAATGTTGTCATTTACCATGAGGGGAATGGAATATAAAAATAAACAATTGCATTCTACATGACATTGGTCAGACTATATCAGGAGTACTGTGTCCAGTTTTTGTCTTTTTTTTAAGAATAGCTTAGAGTTTTTAAATTTGTTAATGGAATGCGGGCAATGCCTTATTGTCCATCCCTAATTACCCTAAAGAAAGTTGTCTGAAAACTGTCTTCTTGAACTATTTCAGTCCTTGAGATGGAGGGAGAGACACAGTGATATTATGAAGCAAGTTCCAGGGAGTTCCAGGATTCTGACCCAGCGTCACTGAAGGACAGTGAATATATTTCCAAATCATGATGCTGAGTGGTTTGGAGGGGAACTTTGCTGGTGGAGATATCCATGGCTTGGAGGGTACTGTCAAAGTAACTTTGGTAAGTTACCACAGTGCACCCTATGGATGGTACACACTGCTGCTAGTGGAATTTATTGCACATCCCTAATTATCCTGGAGAAATTGGTGGTGAGCTGCCTTCTTGAACCACTGCAATTCTTGGGATGTAAGAACATCCACAGTTTTGTTTGGAAGGGAGCCCAAATCAGGAGATTCATTCAGTGGATACCTGATATGTAAAGGTTACCATATCTGGGAAAGATGGATAGTCTGGACATGTATCCTTTGAAGTTTTGAGGAAGGAAAGGTGATCTTATTGAAGCATATAGAGATCTGAGTGGGCTTGACATTGTGGGAACTCTTGTCAGACTCTAGAATAAGGAGCATAAGTTAAAATTAAGAGGTATTCTATTTAAGATGAAAATGAGATGAAGTAACTTCTCCCAGAGAGTCTTGAGTTTTTAGAACTCATTTCTCTGGCGAGTGGAATGTCATTGAATATTTTTAAGGCAGAAGTAGATTATTCTTCACTAAGAAGGACTAAAAGTTTATCGGGGCAGGTGCAAACATGAAGTTCCACAAGGCCACAATCAGATCAGTCATGATTTACTTAATGAAACAGCATGTTTGAGAGTGTGAGTATCCTACTGCTGTTCCTAAGGAACATGTTTCCTAAGGTAATTATGATGTTTTTAAAAACATAGTGGAAGAATCTGTCATTCCAAAAATGCTAAGCGATAGTTGCTCAGGGACAGTTAGAGTTATAAATGTCATATGGTGTTAAAACCCTGTTGACATTTTATTCAACAAGGTAATGCTTTCTCCAGGTTTTTACAGCACAGCAAGCATCTAATGAAAGTATCTCTTATCAATTCAATGATTTCTATTTGATTTCAATCTACATGAAACTTCAACATCACATCCTATGGAGATACAGAGATACATTGACTACTGAGATACCAAGGTGCAGAGCTGGATGAACGCAGCAGGCCAAGCAGCGTCGGAGGAGCAGGAAGGCTGACTTTTCAGGCTTAGACCCTTGACTACTGCCAGATTTCCACATCTCCCTGTGCATATGCAGATTTCAGAAGCCACTGTCAATTTTAGTGGGGTAATGACAGGAAGTGCTGACTGTTTCATTGTTATTAACACCGCAACATTCAGGGCACTAATGTTGCGTCACAAAGGCTCTTTCCTCTAATGAAACAAAAATACAGGAAAACCTCCAAGTTTCAATTGAGAAACCATGTGCATTGCAGACAATTCACTTTCAGATATATCAGTAAAGGAAAAGGACTTTGCTAACATTTCCTTTCCGATCACATACATAAAAACTGAAGTGGATGTTCAGTCAGGAAAAGAATACATCATAGCCAATACATCAAAATCTCCATGCCAGAGTAAAATACTTCAAGATGTTAATTTTACTCATTTAAAGAAAAGTGAGAATGTCTCAAATGTGGTAATTTAAAAGTTAGTAAATTTGCTTTTGAATGTCAAGCTTGTCTGAGGAATGAGACCTTTTAGAGATAGTAGGAACTGCAGATGCTGGAGAATCTGAGATAACAAGGTGTAGAGCTGGATGAATACAGCAGGCCAAGCAGCATCAGAGGAGCAGGAAAGCTGATGTTTCGGGCCTAGACCCTTTGTTTGTATTTCCATCTTTGTTGGCCACTTGGATTAGTTGGGAGTGATAATATATCAAACAGTATGGTTTTAGAAATCCTGCAATGTATTCTGTGCTGGAATCAAAGTCTGAAATCATATGCTATTCAAGGTCCCATATGCAGCATAAACCAGAATGAAAGGATCATTATTACCATGCAAGGACTGCTCAAATTATAAAACATTTAAAACTATTTAGTTTTGGGAATGGATATGAGCTTATTATTATGCATTAATGCCACTTCTAACCAAACAAATAGCTTATAGTTATCTATCCACTAAACTAGTAAATGTTCTCCTGCCGTGTACATTGTAAACAACAAATTCATCATTTCTAATATTTGAAGTGAAAGGCTATGAAAATGCTGTTATATGATAGCAAAAATAATATTGTAATTACATTATTATTTCTGCAAACAAAAGCAAAGTATTCCCAGAATGTGTATGTACAACACAGATTATGCAACATAATCTAACGAGCAATAAGCTACCATAGGCCACGCTCTAAGGAAGGTGATGGTGCCTACCGCATGAGCAATGACAGTACTGGAAATACTGTACCATAAGGAACACCATGAGAAACTGACCGATTTTAATCTTCTTGGGAGGAATATTTTCTTTAATTCACCCGTGGGATGTGGGTATCACTAGCTAAGCCAGTATTCATTACCTGTCTCTTGTTGCTCACACAGGCAGAGTAATGTGTAATTAAATAATAACAAAATTGCTCTTTTTAAAAATAACAATTTGACCTCCTTCGTTCGTTATGTATTATGTAACAATACAATGGAAACATACAGAATTATTAAATGGATGTTATTTCTAATACAATGATGCCCAGCTACCCCTGGAACTGCAGTAATAGTAAATGGGGCCATGAGATTCCACTGGCTGAGTTTGCACTCCATACTGGCTCTGATGCCTAGGTAGCATCCAGCACTGAATTTGCCTTGCTCATCTCTCAGCCTCTTTCTCTAAGTCATGGGCTGCTGCCTGTGGCTGCTTTAGCACCCTTGGAAGCTCACCCACCGCAATGAACCCAGCAGCAATAACTCCTTTACTCAGTTGCAGCCTGTATAAGACTAACGCTTGGTGCTGCGGAATTGTTTGGTTTCTGACATCAGCCAGCTCAACAACGTCAAAAGCATCCATTGCTTTCTGGCCAAGGCCCCTGAGCTGCAACAGCTCAGATAAAGTAATGAATAGATAAGTCCATAAAATAGCATTTTTACAAAGTGCTTTAAAAATATATCTTTTCATCTTTATATGATATGTTGATCTATAATAGCAACTTCAATAACAATGAAGTGAATGTTACTATGCAGTTTTATTGCTATTTTGTTTTTGCTGGTGCTTGGGATTGCTTGAATTTGAAAAATTAAAATGGTATTATGGGGAAAACAAATAGGCAACTACTGTTTGAATGGGATATAATTCTGCTTGTCCAAGAAAATGTGCTATTACTTTTGATTTATTGAACCTCTTGTCTATTACATTGCTAACGGGGCCCTTCTGGCTCAGGGGCCTTAAGCATTTGCGATGTCAGCTGCTTCAATGCACTAAGCTTGCCATGGTTGTTAGCTCTGGATGGTTCTTTTTGGAACAATAAAGCTACATGAGGGTTACAGTTAAAAATGATAAACCGCACAAGATTTTTAAAAAATATACATTTATGAAACAGAAGGAACAAAATAACTAGGGGCAAGGAATCCGAGATAACAAGGTGTAGAGCTGGATGAACACAGCAGGCCAAGCAGCATCATAGGAGCAGGAAACCTTGACGTTTCGGGCCTAGACCCTTCATCAGAAATGGGGGAGGGGAAGAGGGTTCTGAAATAAATAGCGAGAGAGGGGGAGGTGGATAGAAGATGGATAGAGGAGAGGATAGGTGGAGAGGAGGCAGACAAGTCAAAGAGGCGGGGATGGAGCCAGTAAAGGTGAGTGTAGGTGGGGAGTTAGGGAGAAGATAGGTCAGTCCAGGGAGGACAGAAAGGTCAAGGGGTTGGGATGAGATTAGTAGGTAGGAGATGGGGGTGGGGCTTGAGGTGGGAGGAGGGGATAGGTGAGAGAAAGAACAGGTTAGGGAGACGGGGACGAGCTGGGCTGGTTTTGGGATGTGGTTGAGGGAGGGGATATTTTGAAGCTTGTGAAATCCACATTGATACCATTGGGCTGCAGGGTTCCCAAGTGGAATATGAGTTGCTGTTCCTGCAGCCTTCGGGTGGCATCGTTGTGGCACTGCAGGAGGCCCAGGATGGACATGTCTTCTGAGGAATGGGAGGGGGAGTTGAAATGTTTCGCAACTGGGATGTGCAGGTGTTTATTGTGAACCGAGCCACAACGATGCCACCCGAAGGCTGCAGAAACAGCAACTCATATTCAGCTTGGGAACCCTGCAGCCCAATGGTTTCAACATGGATTTCACAAGCTTCAAAATCTCCCCTCCCTCAACCGCATCCCAAAACCAGCCTAGCTCGTCCCCGTCTCCCTAACCTGTTCTTCCTCTCACCTATCCCCTCCTCCCACCTCAAGCTGCACCCCCATCTTCTACCTACTAATCTCATCCTGCCCCCTTGACCTGTCTGTCCTCCCTGGACTGACCTATCTCCTCCCTACCTCCCCACCTACATTCACCTTTACTGACTCCATCCCCGCCTCTTTGGCTTGTCTGTCTCCTCTCCACCTATCCTCTCCTCTCTCCCTATTTATTTCAGAACCCTCTTCCCCTCCCCCATTTCTGATGAAGGGCCTAGGCCCGAAACGTCAAGCTTTCCTGCTTCTATGATGCTGCTTGGCCTGCTGTGTTCATCCAGCTCTACACCTTGTTATCTCGGATTCTCCAGCATCTGCATTTCCTATTATCTCTAGGGGCAAGGAATAATTGTTTTGAAATATTCTCAGTGTACTTTAAAGCTTAGACACACTGGTGTATCTTTCTGATGAACTAAAGAAGAGTGACAGCCGTACATTTCAAGGCCACGTTCGACCAAGTGCGGCATCAAGGAGCCCTAGCAAAACTGGAATTAATCGGTATCAAGGAGCAAACACTCTAGTGGTTGGAGTCATGCCTGACACATAGGAAGATGGTCGTTGTTGTTGGAGGTCAATCATCTCAGTTCCAGGACATCTCTGCAGGAGTTCCTTAGGGTAGTGTCCTAGGCCCAACCATCTTCAGCTGCTTCATCCATGTACTTCCCTCCATCATAAGGTCAGAATTGGGCATGTTCACCGATGACTGTACAATGTTCAGCACTATTTGCAACTCCTCATACTGAAGCAGTCTGTGTTCAAACGTAACAAGATCTGGAGAATATTCAGGCTTGGGTTGACAAGTGGCAAGTGACGTTTGTGCCACACAAATTCAAGGCTGTGACCACCACCAATAAGAGACAATCTAACCACCACCCCTTGACATTCAATGGTGTTGCCATCACTGAATCCCCCATTATCAACATCCTGGGCTTATAATTGACCAGAAACTCAACTGGACTCACCACATTAACAGAGTGGCTACAAGAGCAGGCCAGAAGCTGGGAATATTGCGGCAAGTAACTCGCCTCCTGACTCCACCATCGACAAGGCACGAGTCAGGAGTGTGATGGAATATTCCTCACTTGCCTGGATGAGTGCAGCCCCAACAACATTCAAGAAGCGTGACACCATCCAGGACAAAGCAACTTGCTTGATTGGCACTACATCCACAAGCATCCACTCCCTCCACCACCGACACTCAGTAGCAGCAGTGTGTACTTTCTACAAGATGCACTGCAGAAATTCACCAAAGATCCTCAAACAGCACCTTCCAAACCCACGACCACTTCCACCAAGAAAGACAAGGGTAAAAGAAAAATGGGAACACCACCAGCTTCTAATTCCCCTCCAAGCCACTCACCATCATCGCTGTTCCTTCACTGTCACTGGTGCAAAATCCTGGAATTTCCTTCCTAATGGTATTGTAGGTCAACCCACAGCAGATGGACTGCAGCGGTTCAAGAAGGCAGCTCTCCACCACCTTCTCAAGGGTAACTAGGGATGGGCAAGAAATGCTGGCCAGCCAGCGACACCCACATCCCACAAATGAATAGAAATAAAAAGAAAAAAGTACTGAAGGATTCTGAAGATTCTCTTGCATTTGAGTTGAATCTATTCATTGCCACCAGGTAATAAATGAGTGGAATGATTGGCTGCCCATTTTAAACCCTGCTTTTTCATAACAAAGAAAATAAAATGAGATGTAAGTAGGTGGCCAGTTTGCTGCCAGTATCCTACGCAGTGCGAATGAACCCCAATATACCTCGTGCATCTTGTGCTTTTATTTTTCTTTGAACATGGGAAGAGACTAATCATATTGAAACAGAATTCTCTAAACCCTGCGAAGTATTTTTCATGGTTCATCATTAATTATACAGGAATTACAACTTCTCTTGATGCATGAAAATTCCTGTGTTTTTCAATGTATAAGTTTTGCACAAACCTTCTATAGTGATTTGTATTTCGTTCTTTCATGAGTGGGACAGATAGCAAGCAAAAAAAGGGTTATTCTGTAAATCCTACGGCCTCTTCTTTATGTTACAACACTAGAATGTTATATGGAAATAAATTGCTAGCTACTTGTTAAGGATTTGCTTTTAAGCAATAGTAATCTTCCTTAAAATGTGTTCATTTTCCAAGTGCCAGCTGTAAACGGCTTTGGTGAAAAGTTTCAGATAACATGCTTTTATGCCATATTTGAATGACAGCTCTAGGCAGTATTGCCACTCAGTATTTGTGAGATGGTAAAAATTATCTGCAATCCAGGATTAAGAGGGACAAGGTTTTATCCGGTAATTCCACTCCTGTCAATTGAAGAGCACTGACTGTGCCCCTGTCTTGAATAAAGCAATTTGTGTCAACGCTGCAGAAGCACAAAGATATGGTGCTGTCTGCACTTCAATACCAGGCTGGAGGACTTTACTAGTTTATTGCACACAAAGGTCAGGGAGCTAACTCAATCCTCAGCCGACCAATTAACTGTCTACAGTTAAAAAATGAAGACTAATCAGGTGTTTGCAAATCAGATCAAGGAATCTTTAGTTAAAGGAAGTAAAGAAAACTCTGCCAATAATCAGCTGAGCTTGTACTTTAAAGTTAAAGAATGACGAGAACACTAATCTATCTTTAAATAACCATTAAAGTGGGTAACAAATACATTACTAAGGCCACAAAATAATAAAGGAATTTCATGACAGCAAGTAATTATTAAGCAGCAAAGACTAGTGAGAAACTCTAGGGGTGTGTAGTGACATCTCTGAACAGGTTGAAGAGAAAAATAGGTTAAATAATTTGAAAAAATCTTGGGCTCTTGTGGCACGATGGTGGTGTCCCTACTTTGAAGACCAAGGGGGTAGTGAAGTAGCAGTGCAGCATGCAGGCTCCTGCCCAGAGCTCATCTGCACATTGGTAGCCCCTCTGCCTCTGAGCCAGGGGGCTTAGATCCAAGTCCCACTTGCTCCAGAGGTATGTAATAACATCTCTGAATGGTTGATCAAGAAAATAGATTGTTTACTGAGAAATTGCTCCTAACGTGGTGGTATTTTTGATGAAGCATTTTTCTAAAAATAATAAAGCAGAAATAAATGGAAGATTGACACAAGTACACCGGATCTCTCTCCTTTTGTCTTTGCAGCAGAAGTGGTAACTTAAAGGAGAGAGGATCTCTTCCTGCAAATCTTCACCTCAGTGGCAGAGGGGCCATAGAGATGCAGCGCTCCCTCAGTACTGACTCCCCGACAGTGCAGCTCTCCTTCAGTATTAATCCTTCAACTGCATAGTACTCCCTTGGTACTGACCTTCTGAAAGTGCTGCTCTCCCTTTCCAGGTCACTTGACAATACACCAAAGACTCAGCAAAGTGTGGGACAGTGGCTCAGTGGTTAGCACTGCTGCCTTTCAGCACCAGGGATCCAGGTTCAATCCCAGCCTCAGGTGACTGTGTGGAGTTTGCACGCTCTCCTTGTGTCTGTTTGGGTTTCCACTGGGTGCTCTGGTTTCCTACAGTTCAAAGATGTACAGGTTAGATGGAATGGCCTTGCTAAATTGCCCATAGTGTTCAGGGAGGTGTAGGTTAGGTGGATTAGTCAAGGTAAATGCAGGGATAGGGTAGGGCACTGTGAGTGGGTGGGATGCTCTTTGGAGGGTCAGTGTGGACTAGATAGACAGAAGGGGCCTGCTTTCACACTGCAGGGATTCTATGACTCAAATACATTGGGAAGGCTTAACACCGAAGGGCAACTGTTCAACTTAAGTCTCATGGTCTCTTCTTGTGTTTCCCAATGGTGTCAAGATGATGAGATTTATCCATCCACCAGGACCAGACCTTGTGCTGCCAGAGTAAATCTCTGACCAAACACAATTTAGAACCACACCCTTCTCCAGAACCAATGCTGTTATATCTTTGTGCTTGATTATTTAGGTTTGCAGAGGATGATGAACATGTGACTAGTTTGTGCCAGGTGGAAAACAGGCAGATGCAATTGTGAGACCACCCCATAGAGGATGGAGGATGGAGGAAAGGCACAGTCCTGCTCACCTGAGCACAGAGGCAGGGTCATGGGAAAATAGGCTCTATGTAGACCAGCAACAGGAGACATGCTGCTACATCTCAGTGTTCTGTGGCAGTGCAGGGTCATGACTATGGATGGAGGAACTTATTTAGCTTATTTACACCACCATACCTTGGGAATATTGGCAAATGATGTCCTCCAACGAGAGAGTGGCAAGCCTCATGAACAGCCATACCTGGTAGCACTTGGAGCGCACGCAAAAACATTACACGGATAGTCACAGATTGCATTCCACACTATTTAGTATTGATATGTTAATGCTATCGTGATATTTGGAGCAGAACCAGTTGTGGCCCAGCTGATGGTACTCACCAGTTGTCCAGAGGGCCAGCCAAGGGATAAGGCAGTCACAGAGAGAATGAGGCTTCCATTCCCTTTGTGGCATTTCCATCATCTTTAGCTTATCTGTCAGAAGGTCCATGTCTGTAGTAGGGCACATTGATAAAGGATAGCCCAGCAATGATGCTGGCACAGCAGATTCTCCAAGTATTCCATGAAATTTTTGCCACATGACTGATCAAAACACTGCATTAGATTTGTAGATCTCCTCAATTGATATTTTTGCAATGCAGACTATTCTTGTCGCCCTGATGGGTTTTCAACTTTTTCGAAATAATAGACCTCGCTAAAATTTATGTTCAAGGACTTGCCAGTCTATTCAATGTGCATAATACTTTAAAATTACAAATCAATTTCATGACATCTGATTTACCATTGAAAAGGTCAAAGGCAGCAGATGCAAGGGAAGACCACCACCTGTGTGGTACCCTTCAAACTGCACAACAACCTTACATGGAGTCATGATGCCTTTCCGTCACAGTGGCAGGGTCAAAATCCTGGAGCCTACTTCCTAACAGCATTATGGGTGTACCTATGCTACATGGACGACACTGATTCACTGAAAACTAACAAGAGGGTACAGCAAGCAATTAAGGAGGCTAATGTTATATTTATTACAAGAGGATCCTAATTCAAGACTAAAGATGCAATAAAAGAGAGCCCTAGTGAGACCATGCCTGGATATGGTGTGCAGTTTTGGTCTTATACCTATAGAAAGATATACTTGCTAAAGAGGCAATGCGATGAAACTAATCATTGGAGAGATTGTGCTAAGAGGACAGATTAAATAAACTAGGCCTATAGAAAAATAAGAGGTAATCTAATTCAAACAGGCTAAATTGTTATGGACATCAACAATGTAGATATAGGAAAGATATTTTCCCTGGTCTAGGGAGCCTTGAACCAAAGGGCATAATTTCAGAATAAGGAGCAGGCATTTTAGAACAGAAATGAGGAGGAATCTCTTAACTTTTAATTGGCGTCTCACAAGGATTCATTCTCAGCCCCCTACTGTACTCTCTGCACACCCACAACTATGTAGCAAAATTCCATACAAACACCATCTATAAGTTTGCTGACGACACCACTGTGGTACGACGGATATCAAACTATGATGAGTCAGAATAAAGGAAGACGATGGAGTGCTTTGTTTCATGGTGCAGTGATAACAACCTCTCTCAATGTCAGCAAAACAAAAGGACTGATCCTCGACTGCAGGAAGAAAGGAGGAGAACATGCCCCTATTCTCACCAATGGAGCTGAGGTGGAGAGAGTCGAGAACATCTCTCCTAGGAGTGAATGTAACCAACAATCTGCCCTGGACCTCCCACGTAGATGTGATCGTCAAGAAGGCACAGCAACACCTCTTCTTCCTCGGCAGCTCAGGAAATTTGGTATGTCCATAAGGACGCTCACCAACTTTTACAGATGTACCATAGAAAGCAGTCTATCCAGGTGCATAACAGCTTGGTATGGCAACTGCTCTACCCAGGACCGTAAGAAACTACGGAAAGTTGTGTGCACAGCCCAGACCATCACAGAAGCCAAACTCCTATCCATAGGCTCCGTTTACATTTCATGTTGCTGCTGAAAGGCTGCCAACAAAGACCCCTCTCACTTCGGTAAGGGTCTCTTCCAACTTCTGTCAAGCAGAAGATACAGAACCTTCAACACGTGGACCAATAGGTTCAAGAACATCTTTTTCCTTGCTGTTTTTAGCCTGTTGAATGAACTTCTCTAACTTCAAATAATGTTGATCTTGCTAAAATTGATCTTGCTTTGTGCACCTCCTATGCAGCCATAACCTTTTATGCCTCGCTCTGTCTAGGCACCCTATGATCTGTATGTTCTTGTTTGCTATGATCTGCCTCTACTGCTCACAAAACAAAACTTTTTGCTGTATTTAGGTACACGTGACTGCAATAAATCAAATCAAACTCAAAAGGTTGTGACAGTTTGCACTTCTCTGTTCATTGAGTATATTCAAGACTGGGATGGATAGTTTTCAACATATTAAAAATACAAAGGGTTATGGAGATAGTGCAGGAAAACAGTGCTGAAGTAGAGGATCAGTCGTGACCTCATTGAATTGTGCAGCAAGCATGGCCTGTTCCTTCTCCTGCCTTTTATTGAAGATGGTGGCTCACCACTAGCTTCTCAAGGGCTGTGAAGAATGGGTAATTAATTTTGATCTTGCTAACAAGGGTCACATCCCCATGAATGAATAAAAAAAAACTTGTACCAGTCTGCAGTGTTGTTGGTGAGCCTCAGAATGTGATTGGTTTAGGTGTGATTTGGGTTGTGGCCAGGGTGGAAGTCCTGGAGTTAGAGACTGTGTAAGTTTGGAGATATCAGGACTCTGAGCAGAGGTGATTATGGAAAGTGCTAACTCTTGATTCATTTCATGCTCCGCAGCCCCAGGAATGCTCAACATTGCTGTGGTTTCAACTCACTCAGACCTAACCAAATTTGCAAGAAAGAAGTAGATTGCTGTTTGCACAGGTTTATGAGCAATCAATGCTTCTGACATGTGTGAAGGATACCTCTTGTTTAACAGTTAGAAAGATGGCATCTGGCCGAGGCTGCACCAGTACTCAATGGACGAAAAATAAAAGTCTGGATTAAAGTAAAACCAAATTTTCAGAACCTTAACTAATACTTGTAAGAAATTTTAGGTGATCAACAACTTGAACTTCAACTTGAATTTATAACTTTTGGTACTCAAGACACATATTCAAACAGTTTCAGTACTGGAACATGAGATCTGAAAGTAAATAGAAATTTTGTGCACATGGAGAGTCCAATAGTTACAAGACTGGAGACCTGAAATCAAACTTCAATCGCTGTTGAAATGTGCATCCTGACCTCCTCTATCAGGTCACATTTATTATTGTTGGATGGATTGTTAAGAGAAGCAAGGAGAATTGGGTGGGATGCAATGATTCTTTTATCTATTGCCAAAATCTGCCTCCTTTCATGCTAACTGTGGAGCAGGAACAATGGCATCCATAAAAATGTTCCAGGCTAATACTTCTCATTTTACTAACCAGGGAACACAATATGATGTGAGGGATTCTGTTAAGTCAGACAAGGCCAAGAAGCGACTGGAAATAGACAAGAAATTTATATATGCTGTGGAGAAGTCTGCAGTCTCTTTAAATTCTATGCGATTTAATTTCTACGATGCACCACAGTGCAGTTTATGTGGAGCCAATTGCAGTGCTCGTTATCTTGGCTTCATTCTCATCAGTCACTACAGTGACAGGAAATTGTTCAAACACCTTGTGATTATGAAATTGCCTTGCATTTCACTCAGACAGATGGGGAAATTGTCCAGGAGAAATGCTCTCAGTTTGGTGCCCTGCAGGATGATTGTAATGGGCAGAGAAGAATTGATATTTCCGATTGAACATTGTTTTTATCTCAATGTTTTTGTTAACTCAAACAGCATTGGGTATTGAAGATGGAATCCTCATCATGGATCAGACAATTTATTTGAAAGATAATTTGACATGAGCTTCTTAAAGGCTTTTAATAACATTTTTTTCAGCCTTTGTATTTAATGACCTTTCTTATCTGTGATTCACAACTCCTTGAATACACGAAAGTAATTTCATATCTCCAAGATAATGCATCCATCTTAGTTGTCATTGAAGTATAGTTTTATGTAAGAGGATCATTATTTATTTTGTAGGCTTTGTGAGCTTATTTTCTTTCAGCTTCATATTTTTTGCTAAGAAGCATCCTTTTGTGTTTTAATAAGATTACTCCATTCAATTAGGTTGAATCTGTTTAATAAATAGTTAATTTGCCTAGAAATGTTCTGTTTCTAAAAGCATTCAGTGCACTTTGAAAACAACTGTGAAAAATGTTGCCCTCCTTGGTAATGGATTTCAAAGCCTCAAAAGACATAGCCATATCAAGTCAAACAGATTTATACCAAGCCCAAAAGCATGATAAATTAAGATCTGGGTAATGGAAATTGTGAAGATTCCTGATTAAAGTAATAAACAACGTAGCTTTGAAGCCTCAGAATTCAGTTAAAACCATTACAGGAAATGTCATGCATTGAATAAACCTTCTTTGTCAGAATAAAACTTTAAATGATTTTTGGTTTGTTTATTGCAATGCACTTGCAATATTCTAGCAAATAATTTCTCTCTTAGCTGGCATTATATCTCTTGTGAGTAAGAAATGGATGACAGAGGTGGGTGTTGGCATAATCGCTTTCCCATGGAGGGGACAGGATTGGTGGCAGGGTGATTAGTGGCTAATGGGGTGGGGTGGCTAGGAGTACTTGCCATACTAATTTAAATAACTTAATTTTGTTGGTCTTGACAAAAAGGCACAGTTTTCCTAAGTACAGCGAGGGATGGTGCTAACTGCCTTGAGGCAAATCTATTTGAGTCTCCACATAAACATTCATTCAGAGATAGTAGGAACTGCAGATGTTGGAGAATCTGAGATATACAAGGTGTAGAGCTGGATGAACACAGCAGGCCAAGGAGGAGGAGCAGGAAGGCTGACGTTTCAGGCCTAGAGCCTTCTTCAGAAATGGGGGAGGGGAAGGGGGTTCTGAAATAAATAGGGAGAGAGGGAGAGGCGGATAGAAGATGGATAGAGGAGAAGATAGGTGAGGAGGACACAGACCGGTTAAAGGGGAGGGGATGGAGCCAGTAAAGGTGAGTGTAGGTGTGGAGGTCGGGAGGATATAGGTCAGTCCAGGGAGGACGGACAGGTCAAGGGGGTGGGATGAGGTTAGTAGATAGGAGATGGGGTAAGGCTTGAGGTGGGAGGAGGGGATGGTGGGAGGAAGGACAGGTTAGGGAGGCGGGCACAAGCTGGGCTACTTTTGGGAAGCGATAGGGGGACAGGAGATTTTGAAGCTTGTGAAATCCACATTGATGCCATTGCCCTGCAGGACTCCCAAGCAGAATATGAGTTGCTGTTCCTGCAACCTTCGAGTAGCATCGTTGTGGCACTGCAGCAGGCCCAGGATGGAAATTTTGTCTGAGAAATGGGAAGGGGGAGTTGAAATGGTTCGCGACTGGGAGGTGCAGTTGTTTAGTGCGAACCGAGCGTAGGTGTTCCGCAAAGTGGTCCCCAAGCCTCCGCTTGGTTTCCCTGATGTAGAGGAGGCCACAACGGGAACAGCGGATGCAGTCTACCACATTAGCAGATGTGCAGGTGAACTATCGGCAAAACCAAGGGGAGGCTTGGGGACCGCTTTGCAGAACATCTACATTCGGTTCGCACGAAACAACTGCACCTCCCAGTCACGAACCATTTCAACTCCCCCTCCCATTCCTCAGACGAAATGTCCATCCTGGGCCTCCTGAAGTGCCACAACAATGCTACCTGAAGGTTGCAGGAACAGCAGCTCATATTCTGCTTGGGAACCCTGCAGCCCAATGGTATCAATGTTGACTTCACAAGCTTCAAAATCTCCCCTCCCCCTACCGCATCCCAAAACCAGCCCAGCTCATCCCCCGCCTCCCTAACCTGTCCTTCCTCCCACCTATCCCCTCCTCCCACGTCAAGCCCCAGCCCCCATCTCCTACCTACTAACCTCATCCCACCCCCTTGACCTGTCCGTCCTCCCTGGACTGACCTATCTCCTCCCTATCTCCCCACCTACACTCACCTTTACTGGCTCCATCCCCTCCCCTTTAACCGGTCTGCCTCCTCTCCACCTATCTTCTCCCCTATCCATCTTCTATCCGCCTCTCCCTCTCTCCCTATTTATTTCAGAACCCCCTTCCCCTCCCCCATTTCTGAAGAAGGCTCTAGGCCTGAAACGTCAGCCTTCCTGCTCCTCTGATGCTGCTTGGCCTGCTGTGTTCATCCAGCTCTACACCTTGTATATATCAAACATTCATTCAATCAGGCCTTTGGTAGTATAGAACTTGAGAATTGATGATAAAAAGACACATTTTATTGAAGGTTTTCAACTTGCACTTATCAGGATAATTTGCATGAAATATCATTGTAGGGGGAAATCAACATTTATACCATATTAGAGGTTGGCAAATTGACAAGTGGAATCTGATTTGTAGAGCTGTTGCTATGGAGAATGGAACAATTAATGATTGATAGTTAACTGAAGTTTGTTTAAATTTTACATCAGGTAGGTTGATTCTAATTGGTCACAGTGTGGCCTGAGAACCGAAATAGAAAATGGATGTTACTTATGTAGTTGAGTTGAAGCAGATGGAGAATGTATCGTGTTCTTTCCGTCTGCAAGAAACAGGGTCTTGGTTATTTATATATGTATATCAATCAGAGTCAATTTGTCAACAAATCAGCATTTGCATCTCATGCAGTATAAATGTTATTTTCCCTTTACATGGTATTTCTTCCAAATTGTCCTGATTAGTGTTAGACAAAAAGTTTTAATAAAGCCTACCTTTTTTTCCTGCAAAACATTTAATCCTGAAATTGCACATGTAAAATACTTCATTTCTGCTTTATAAGCATATTTCCTTGTGCTTATGGGTCATTAGCCTCCAAGATCCTAGAATTGTTAATAAATGGTGATATTAGTGAACACATAGAAAGAATTGACTATTTGAAGGTAATCAGCATGAATTTGTAAAGGCTCTCACACCAAGCCACTGCTATTTTTGCCTGGTGATGATCGCATAGGATAAAAACAACTTTTTTGCTGGTATTTATGCAATAATTTCAACAGATTTATTTTGAAATTTCAAGATTATGTAGTTTCCCTGAATTCAAATCTCAATTTTGTTTTCCAGTGTTTTATCAGTTAATGCCTGATGGTCATCGCCAAAAACTGACTTTCCTCTAAAACTTGTGGAAAACTCCAAATACCACTTTCTACTAGGTAAGTGCCAGATCTGAAGCCTTAGACTTGCCTACCGCTTGCCAATAGGCTGTGATGAACTTACCTAGAAATTACAACTGGATTCAAGAACATTGGTGCCAAATGCAATCTCTGGGCAAGAGTAGGAAACTAAGGATCTACACTTAAAGCACCAAATAGTTGCAGAGAAGTAGAGGAGCGGACTTGGAGGCAGATACTGGAAAGGTTACAGGGTTATAGTCATGGGTGACTTCAACTTTCCAAATATTGATTGGAAATATTTTAGTTGTAATAGTTTAGATGGAGCAGATATTGTTCAGTGCGTTCAGGAAGGATTCCTGACACAGTATGTAGATAGACCAACACGAGGAGAGGCCACTTTGGATTTGGTGCTTGGCAACGAATCAGGCCAAGTGTTAGACCCGTTGCTAGGAGACCGTTTTAGCGGTAGTGATCCTAACTCTGTTTCTTTCACGATAGTAATGGATAAGGATAGGTACATACGGCAGGGTAAAGTTTATAATTGGGGGAAGGGTAATTACAATTCAGTTAGGCAAGAAGTGGGTAACATAAATTGGGAACAGATGCTGTCAAGGAAGAGCACCACAGAAATGTGGAGATTGTTTAAGGAATGCATACTGCATGTGCTCGATATGTTTGTCCCGAGCAGGCAGAGAAGATGCGGTCGAGTGAGGGAGCTGTGGTTCTTGAGAGAGGTTGAATGACTGGTTAAGAGGAAGAAGGAGGCATATGTAAGGTTTAGGAAAAGGGAAACGGAAAAAGCTCTAGAATGATACAACTTAGCCAGGAAGGAGCTGAAGAAAGGGCTTAGGAGAGCTTTAAGGGGGCATAAGAAAACATTGGCGGATAGGATCAAGGAAAACTCCAAGGCTTTTTACACGTATGTGTAGAACTAGAGAATGACCAGAGAATGGGTAGGGCTGATCAAGAATTGTAAAGGGAATTTGTGCACAGAGCCTAAAGAGATAGGAGAGGTCCTTAATGAATTCTTTTCTTCAGTATTCACAACTGAGAGGGACCTCGTTGTAGAGGAGGACGTTGTGAAACAGGCAGGTAGGCTAGAGGAGGTTGACGTTAGTAAAGAAGATGTGCTAGGAATTCTGAGGAAGTTGAAGATAGATAAGTCCCCCGGGCCTGATGGAATTTATTCAAAGATTCTATGGGAAGCGAGGGATGAGATCGCAGGGCCTTTGGCGATGATTATTTCGTCCTCACTGTCCACGGGTATAGTGCCGGAAGACTGGAAAGAGGCAAACGTCATTCCCTTGTTCAAAAAGGGAACAGGGATAACCCCGGAAATTACAGACCAGTTAGTCTTACATCAGTGGTGGGCAAATTATTGGAAAGGGCTCTGAAATTCAGGATTTATGATCACTTGGAAAAGCACAGTTTGATTCGTGATAGTCAGCATGGATTTATGAGGGGTAGATCATGTCTCACAAACCTTATTGAATTCTTTGAAGAGGTGACCAAACACGTGGATGAAGGTGGAGCAGTGGATGTGGTATACATGGATTTAAGTAAGGCGTTTGATAAGGTTCCCCATGGTAGGCTCATGCAGAAGGTAAGAAGGCGTGGGATCAGGGAAATGTGGCAGATTGGATTCAGAATTGGCTGACCCTTAGAAGACAAAGGCTGGTAGTGGGCGGAAAATATTCAACATGCTGTTCAGTTACGAGTGGTGTACCACAAGGATCTGTTCTGCGTCCTCTTCTTTTTGTGATTTTTGTAAATGGTTTGGATGAAGGAGTGGAAAGGTGGATTAGCAAGTTCACGGATGATACGAAGGTGGGTCACGTTGTGGACAATGCGGAGGGCTGTTCTAGGTTATAAAGGGACATTGATAGAATGCAGAGCTGGGCTGAGAAGTGGCAGATGGAGTTTAACCCTGAAAAGTGTGAGGTGATTCATTTTGGAAGGGCAAACTTGAAAGCAGAATACAGGGTTAACGGAAAGATTCTAGTGTGGAAGAGCAGAGGGATCTTGGGGTTCATGCTCACAGTTCCCTCAAAGCTGCCACCCAGGTGGACAGAGTTGTTAAGAAGGTGTATGGTGTGTTAGCTTTCATTAATAGAGGGATTGAGTTCAAGAGCCGTGAAGTTATGCTCCAGCTATACAAAAGCCTGGTTCGGCCACATCTAGAGTATTGTGTCCAGTTCTGGTCATCTCATTACAGGAAAGATGTGGAAGCATTGGAAAAGGTGCAGAGGAGATTTACCAGGATGTTGCCTGGAATGGAGGGAAGGTCTTACATGGAAAGGTTGAGAGAGCTAGGGCTTTTCTCTTTAGAACGACGAAGGATGAGAGGTGACTTGACAGCGATATATAAAAATGATCAGAGGTATAGATAGAGTAGACAGCCAGAGACTTTTTCCTAAGGGGGAGGTAGCTTTTACGAGGGGACATAGTTATAAAGTGAAAGGAGATAGATATCGGGGAGATGTCAGACGTAGGTTCTTTACTCAGAGAGTGGTCGGGGCATGGAATGCATTGCCAGAGAGGGTAGTGGAGTCGGCCTCATTAGGGGCATTTAAGCGGCTATTAGATAGACATATGGATGATAGTATAAGGTAGGGGTGGAGGTTAGATAGACCTTAGGTTTCGGGTAAAAGTTCGGCACAACATCGTAGGCCAAAGGTCCTGTACTGTATTGTACTGTTCTATGTTCTATGTTCTACTTCATTTTTGGTATGTCATATCTCTAATTACGGAATACAGTTTCCTTTCATTTCCCTGAATAGAACACACAAACTGTAAAATTGCAATTTAAATGTCATTAATTGGCTGTGAAATACTTTAGGTCCTCTTAGGGAGTGATGAAGCTTCATGCTCCAATTTCCTGAGAGCCTGTGGTGCTGACAAGGAATCTTGTTTCTGACTTCTATTTGGAAATTAGACGCGCACTACTTGTTAGTTCTGTGTATGTGCGTAAGTTCATACATGTGTGTATGTTGTGCATAAATGAATTGAAACCTGGCGCTGATATATTGGGTTTTTTTAAAGAAAGGAGCACTATTTAATGAAAAGAGTCTGAGCAGATGGTCTGGGGTAACAAAATAATCATAATTAGCAAAAGAAAATTTTAGACTGCATCTCGTCTTTGTGGTACTGACACATTTGATCTGGAATGTTTTAAACACATTTTTGTAATTAGAAGTTACGATCAGAACTTCAATGGATCTGCATGGAGTTAGGAACTGTAGTGGTAATTGTTCGGGCGACATGGGTATGGTTTGAAGTCCAAAATGGTGTCTGAGACATGCACATACTTCTTGGGCAGGTTGAGTGGGTTTCATTGATGAGGCATCGACACGCATGCAGTGAATGCTGATCAGAGTTATTCAGAGTTGAAAATGCAACATGTAATGTTGACTTGACACCAGCACTTTCATTTTGGAGCTTACCTCAGTTAATGTCATTTTCATAAACACATACTGTTTTATATGCAATGAGCATTGGTAAAGAACAACACTGATGTCATTTTAAGGTCTAATCAACTGCTTATAGGTTAGTGGCTGCTGATGTCTTCTGACAGTTATGACAGCTCTACATGGGTTTGGGCTTTCTGTCATTGTTTCAATTTTCAGAAGTCTATAGACAATGCTGTGTATGTTCAAGGACTTTTTGCTAATTTATGACCTCTAGAAACAGCCATTTGATTCCGGACATTGCGCAGCCCTTGCTATTTCTCCTGGAATCTAACATGTCTGGGAAAAT
Organism: Ginglymostoma cirratum; assembly: GCA_024137785.1. Taxonomy (NCBI): domain Eukaryota; kingdom Metazoa; phylum Chordata; class Chondrichthyes; order Orectolobiformes; family Ginglymostomatidae; genus Ginglymostoma; species Ginglymostoma cirratum. Next base: position 44,172,190 of record JAHRHZ010000266.1, read on the forward strand.
TAACAGAATCATAGAAGTCACAGAGAGGAGCAGAAGTTCTTCAAGGTGGGCATGCCTAGTAGAGATGTGGCAGTGAGTTGAATACTAAATAAGCATGGGGCTGGATGAACACAGCAGGTCAAGCAGC
>JAHRHZ010000266.1:44172716-44188265 GCA_024137785.1 Ginglymostoma cirratum
CATTTTTCTGATTTTTCTGATGAAGGGTTTAGGCCCGAAACGTCAAGTTTTCCTGCTCCTGTGATGCTGCTTGACCTGCTGTGTTCATCCAGCCCCATGCTTGTTATCTCAGATTCTCCAGCATCTGAAGTACCTTTTATCTCTGAATACTAAATAACTTGTGAGGAAGGATCACCGGACCAAAAATGTTAATTCTGATTGTTTTACACGATTCTGCCAGACCTGCTGAGCTTTTCCAGCAAATTCTGTTTTGTTCCTGATTTACAGCATCCGCAGTTCTCTTGGTTTTTAGAATCAAAGAAGTGTTAAAGTGCACAAGGAAGCCATGCATCCCACTGCATCTGCACCCACTGAATATTTTAACTTAATGCCAATCTCCTACTTTTTCACAATAACCCTGCACATTGTTTCTTTCTAAGTTATCATTCAATGCCCCCTCAAATGGTTCAATTGAACCTGCCTGCATCACTTTTCGAGGCAGTGCATTCCAAACGCCCAGACCACTCGCTGTGTGTGTTTTTTTCTCCTGACACCTCACATATACTTCTTTTGCTTATCACTTAAATCTGTGCGCAAGGCTATGCAGGGCAGAACACGCTGTTGGAAGAAGATGGGTATGGAGAGGGAAGAAAGGTATTGAACTGGATTTTACTGGACTAGTATTCCCCACCCAACACACTCCACACCCCACTACAAACTCCACAAAAGAAAACTTGGGGGATCCCACCCACAATCTCAATGGCTGGCTGCAGCAATATAACAAACAGAGTTATTTGCTTGAAGGTAAGATTTCTGCCCCTTTCCCAGTGAAGCTGCAGTGGTCTCATGGTCAGTACGCCTTTAAGAGATATATTTATGATATCAAAACTCTATCAAAGCATGTGACCTGAAGATAGAAAGGTTCTCATACTCAATCTCACCTTTGATCACTTAACGCACGACAATACTGCATGCATACTGCTTTGTTGTAAACCAGTAGCTTAATATTAATCCAAATACCTGTGTGCCTGACAAACTGTGTGCTTCCACATGGAATACTATATTTGTGATGGAAATTGAAGAGATTATAAGTCCTCCAGTTTAAGACTATCTACAGACCTCAGACTGTTGTGAAGAATCAAAAACAACAGTCTTCCAAGTCTGAAGAGAACGTTTTCTGGGAGAATATTGAAACCTCTAAATTGTCTGAGTTTGTAAAGTGTTTTCCTGTACCATGCTAGACCAACTGGACCTTAATGATTCTTAACCTGCTGGAGAAACTCAGTCTGTCAGCATCTGTGGAGAGAGAAACAGAGTTAACATTTCAAATCCAATATGACTCTTCGTCAGAACTGAACAAACAAAGAACTGCTCTGTGTTCTGAAGAAGATTCATACCAGGCTCAAAACATTAACACTGTTTCTCTCTCGCTAGATCTGCCTAAATGATACAAAGACACTCTGAAGTTCTCCCTGAAGCATGGACATTAATGACTGGGAGGAGTTTGCTACCACTCAATCAAAATGGTGGCACCTTTCATGTTAAGCTGTATCATGCTTTGAGTCCAAATACTTTAATTATGAGGCCAAGTAGTAGCAGATGAAGAAAGAAAGAAAAGGAAGCAGATCCTTTCCTCTTGATCTCACTAGCTCATGTGATTTCCTGTCCCATGTTCCTAAACATATGCAGGTTAGGGATTGGTCTATTCAGCCACAGTAGAAATTCATGACCCACAGTAGACATCATCCTCAGAATAAGGGACATAGGGCATCTTTTACCACACTGTTCAGCAACTAACTCTGCACCAAGAACATTTCTTGTGCTCTCATTAGGTATGCTGTTGGTATCTTTCATAATGAATGCAGATAAAGATATATAGGGGAATCCAATATGCACCATTCCAAACAAGTTGCCTGCCTCTCCTTCTGCATTAGAAGGGAATGCAAGCCACAAGAGGATAGCAGCCTGTAACTAAGCACTCAAGACCCTGTATGCTAAGAAATCAATATGACAAAGAGAAAAAGGCTGGCAGAGTCCAAATAAGGGCAAAGTGAGTGAGCTGTAAGAAAGCAAATTACAACCATAAGATGCATCCTGTACAGATGCATGAAATGAAAAGCAACCTGGCAGAAACATGCAATCACAAGGTGTCCCTTTGCTCCTTAGTACAGTGTTGACCAGCTGAAGGAGTGTCTGGGTCAGTTTGAGAACAAGCATGACAGTGTGGTTACCTCTGACTCCAGCATCTGCAGTTCTTACTATCTCTCAATGTGGTGAGGTTGATGGTTTACTGTTGCTGATTTGTGTGCATGAGAGATTGAGGTGAATGACACCATGAAGTACACAGGGATGTTGCTGTGAAGAAACAGACAAGCATTCAGCGAGCTGCCATCAGGTGCTATTCTCGTTAACTTGTCAGGAAATTGCGCCATCTAGTCTTTCGGGTAAGGAGTGGAGAACTAAAAATGACATATGACTTAGGTGTGCTGAGGTTTTAATGAGATGTGACTGTATGGAAGTAAGGTAGAAGCCACTCAATGGCAAGATTCAGCAGTTTCTGCTTAAAGCTTGAAGGGAAATTTGGAAAATATTTTCTTGACCTTGAGAATTTAATTTTTTTCATTCTCTTCACATACTGCTATTTTTCTCGCCATTTCTTGGAAGGGTATAATCCTGCCCATGTCCATTAAGTAGAAATGGAATGAAGTACTCCTTAATACTCCAGTCATACAGTATATCTAGTATTGAAATGGCCTCATCTTCTGCCCTACACTGATGTCAAAATGGCAGACTATTTTGACATTGGTACAGAAAATACCTTGCACAAATTATTTGTATTAGATGTAGCATGAGATACAAATAAAGCATTAAGAAAAGATCTGCCGTCTGGCACACAAGCTGTCTGCAAAAAAGGAGAAAAATCTGATACAGCTCCCATGTCGAACTTGAAAGTAAGCTATAAACTGCAATGCCATTTGAAATTGTCAATTTTCTTACCGTAGTCATATTGAGATGGGCGGTTAAGATTTTAACATTCATACCATCAGTATATTGTCAGAATGGCTCTCCTGAATCAGCAAGGCCTTAAAATGTTTCTTCCTGGAGTGATGCCAGTTCTTCATCTGAACATTGGTGAAAAGCACATGCATTCTGAATTCAACTTTAACAAGGTGAACTGCCTATCTAAAAAAAAGCTTCTGGAAATCTGCTGCTGACTTACAGGTGAACCACTATAGCTTTAATGTATTATTTACTGCATGCTGTATCCTGCCAGCTCTTAATCATACAAATTCAGCTCCTTCCATATCATGCTATAATATTATTTTTCCAACTTTTCAACAAAAATAGACAGTTTCAGATCATCTGTCTTATTGCAACGACATCAAAATTTAGAGGATTCATCGTTTTTTTTTTGAAAAGGTTAATCTCTCCCTTTCTAATTATTTTTAGTGAAGTACAAATTTCATTATCTTTTATTTAACCCTATTCTCTAGTTTCACTGCAGCGCTTTTCATGAAAAATTCCAAACTGGTCAACACAGCCAGGCAATGTTCACTTCAAAGCAAAGTTAACCCATCAATTAAAACTGGTTGTCTCAAAATGGGATCAGTAGACCGTTTTTTAAGAAAAAGCAACATACCTCAGCTGCCGGCAATCTGAAATAATAGCGATTTCATCATAATAAATAATAATATTCTGTAATAATATTCCAAAGATGATTCAGAATGGACTTGAAACATAAACTCAGTTTCACTTTCAAAAGTGCTGCTGAGTTTCACCAGTATTTTATGTTTTCATTCTGTTTCTTTTTTCTGCCAATGGTCCTGCCATTTTTGAAACAGTCTATTTCTCAATCGTCTGGTGCTCCTATGTGTTTTGGATGCTATTCCTCTTTTTATACAAATCAGAGTACATGACCCTAAATGACATTTTAAGAAATATGGGAGGAGACTGTGGCAAATGCATGCTTTATCTCCAATTCTTCAATGGCTTCCTGGTTTCTCCAAACAAGGCCAGAAATGTTTTTTGTAAACATAGTTTGGACTTATCTGCCCATATAATTTGTCTCTCCATCCAGAGCCTTGTGAGTATTCCTCAGACTTAAAGCTGGCCAATGCATCAGTTTGTTACTCACATCTCATGGGTTCCATTTATTAAGGCCTGCGCCATGAACAATGAGCTGCTATGCCCTGCTAATTTGCTGACTAAAAGTGAACATGTACCTGTATACATCTCTCTCAAGTTTTAAGTACTAGATTATAAAAGGAGTAAAATAATCCATATCAAGTTATTATTTTTCTACTAGACATGGATTTCACACTTTAATTTAGTTCTCTCAGTCCATCATATTTCGGAGAACAGTTATAGGTTTCCCAAAAATACACTACAATTTATTTCCAGTATTATTATTTTGATATTTTTGATCAGAGACATAGCTTTTCCTTACTCAATCAGTTTTTTAGGTTATATTATGAAAATTCATTTTCTGCTTAACCAGCATTCAAACACTCACAATCTTTGCTGCCCAATAAAAATAATTTGGTGTTCTGTGAAGTGCTCAAAAAGGTTAATTTAAAGGAATAAAGAGGTGCTAAATAATCATTTGCTAAGAAGATGCTTTGCTAAGATGATTGCTATCTTTATAGATATACTGATGTTAAAACTTCTAAAATAGAATGTATGCACAAAAGGAAGTATTTACCATATAAACACCAGTCTATTTGAATGTAAATCTACTTTGAAATTTTTACTTTATGAACTTACTGATTTGGAAAAAATCTTAAAATTAAGTGTTACCAGTAAAATAATGTAATAAAACCATTTAATAAGTCAGCTTCATGCATGGTGCATTTCAATTCCATCTCATTTCTGGAAGTGTAGTTGGTTTTGGTGACCTTTTGCATCTTACAGAATTAATGGAATGAGTTTTCAGTTTCATACAATTTTTAGCTATTCATTTGAATTTCAAGAAAATGATAACTAATTTTTTTCATCCTGTGTGCTAGATAGTATTCAATGGTTAAATCTAGTTGGTCCCTTGGAAACTAATTAAAACTGTGTAATTGGAAAGAAACTTGTTTCCATAAATGAAATACAGGGTATTATCATTAATGATTGATATCATGTACATTTTCTTTTTATATATTCACAAGACTAACATATATTACTTAGTCTAGAAAGATTATCCAGCCCAATTAAGGTGAATATTTCAGCACCAGAAATTCCTTGGGGTTTTTAATGATATGGCACAATCAGTGCTTTGACGAAGAATATAAATCCTTCAGTTTAACTGAATTAATAAACTGTTCTTCTAAGCATTAAGTGCAGTGTTTTGAAAACATCAGACTGCAAAAACAAATGTGTAGTTATTTGTCCCCAAGCAAATTTCTCCTCAAGACCGTTCTGCCCAGGAGATGCACAATGTTACATTGAAAGCCCATAAAGCCACCAAATATCATCAATTTTTTTGCTATATTATACGCTTTTCAGCAATAGCTTGTCTCAATTCTGAATTAGAAGCATGTGTCATGGAGATCACAAAATTGTGGGGAAATGAAAGCCAAGACTAATTAAGGCAGATTAAAAAGGGTGATCAAAGGAGTATCCACAAAGTAGCCCTTAAAGGTGGAGGGGGAGATGGAGAAGTATGTTCACAGATGGAATTGAGGCATGAAAAACCTATACTCCTGAAGGCACAGCCACCAGTGATGGGGTGAAGGCAGCTAGTTGCACAATGTTCTGGAATCATAGAATGGTGTGTTCAGAATGGGGTGGGAATCGGGGTGGTAACAGTTGTACAAGCTAGAAGGTGGAGGTAGAGAAAGGATGGTTATTGAGAGATTTTGAATTTTAAAATCGTTGAGTTTCAATTTAGAGCAAAATGTATGTATCTAAATGTTCATATAACAAAGACATAGCAATCCACAACACAATGATAGTTGCATTGCTTCATTACAAATTAGATGCAATGCCCTAAAAACATGAAAGCAAAGGTAGCAAAATAACACCTTAAATAATATCTTAGATGATCTGTGGTTGGGATAGGAACAGATGCCATGCACCATAAACTAAATTGTGATCAGATCCACATTGCTAGTTTTCAAGCCTGCAAAAATAAGTTATGCATACATCATGTAAAACAGATTACAGGGAAATGAAGACTGGGAGTAAATAGATGGAGTGTCGTCTGATGCATAAACACCACCCTAGACTAGTTTGGTCGAACGTCTTATTTCTGCTATAAATTTTATAAAATCCAATGTAATTTTTAAATCCATGTCCCGAATTTGAACCTTTAGCAAAATTAATAATTTATTGTATTGATCTTTGTTCATTTCTTTCATAACCTAGTAATTAGGGAACCTAGAAATCTTTACTTTTGCAAACAAATCTTTTGAAATTTAAATACTTTGCATTTCAGAAACATATGATAATATCTTAAAGAGGTGTGAGCAATGTGGACTACGGTGAAATATAGGTCAGAATTGGGCGACAAGTTCAGCGAGGTCCATCTCAATGTTGTGATCATTTCACTCCAACTTTATGTTTTTTCACAAGTGGTATGGTGAGATTCTTGCTAGACAGTGACAAGGTGCCAGTTGATGCTCATTATTGGTTGTTAAATGCCTTGTTAACACCACAATTCACTTCATTAATATTCACACTCCCATCTTATCAAACTCACCAAACAGGCTTGAAATCAGGAAAGCTCAATAAGGAAACCAGAGCGTGTACCTGCTGAATTCAACTCGCTGCTAGCTCTGAACTACCTCCAAGTTGCCCATGACCAAAGCACAGCCCTGAGGCATGATATACAGGCACGAGTCCCACTCTCACTCCTCCTGCATGGACACTGGCATCCAACATCAGTAAGTCCATCCCGGCACTTCTATTATTCACTGGCAATGCACTCTGGAAGCAGCCACTTGTGTTGCAGGGCACACCAGCTACATGCACAGAAAAACTGCAGCAGGGTCATTTTGTGCACAGGGACAGGCACCCAGCTCTTGCAATGGATTAGCCTGCATCTTCGGAATGTTTGCTTTCTCTCTGAGCGCTCACTCAGTTAGCACAATATAGCATCGACCTCCTTGCTCAAAGTGCCCTTGCCTTGCCTTGATTTGCCATGTCTTGTCAATTAGCACACACACAGAACCAGGCAGCTTGTCTTGCTTGTCAGCAGTCCTCAGTCTAGGGGGCTGACAGCTTGCTGTACAACAGTGTGCTACATTCATCTGACACCTGCTCCAAGTGCCAGTAGCTAATACAGCAAACACACTGCATGTGTAGCAAGCAGGCTGCCATGTATCCAACTCTAAGGGGAATAGTCCTCAATGAAGGCCATGGAGGCACCCATCAGTCAGGGAATGCTAGCACAGTAAGTCAAGGACAGCCTCCCATAATAGTTTGCACAAGAGTGAGGCCACCCATAATAGTCTGGGAGATTGGCCGCAGTCAACTACTGGGCTGGGAGGGAATTGGTGGGGGATCTGTGTCTCTGCAATCCTGAGAGTGGATCGTGGTCAGCCTGGTACCATGGTACCAGGTCTGAGGTGTAGGGTTAATGCAGTTGGGGAAACTTAGGCCATGGTCAGTCTATTAGGTCTGGCCTCAAGATCTATGGGGGAAGGTGAAAGGAGGTTGGGGATGAAATAGCAGCCACAAGCATGGCACTGAGCCTTAGCACTTTAGTCATTCTCTGAATGAACGCATCAGCTTTTGAATCTCTCAGCACTCAACACATTGTCACATCATTCTGCAGCAAGTCATGGAGAAACATGAGGCTTCATGGATTGAGATTTGCACACTGAGCTGACAACATTAGGGAGAGCAATGAGTACGCATGGCTTTGGGTGCTGGTGGCCCTCCTGGATGGTGATCCTTAAAGTTTGGATCCATCTGTGTGCAAAGCTGTTCCAGGAGGGGAACGTGGTAAGATAGGGCAGAAATTGGACATGGGAGCTGCCAAAGGGCAGGATAAGCAATTAATGAGGTACATTTAGTAAGATTCAGTGAGAGAGCTTCGTGGCTTGCAGTGACAAATCATGCCAAAATATTCAATGCAACACAGACTTAACAAAAAAAAAGTAAGATTCAACCCATAGGACAGAGTCTTATCTTTTTTTTAAGAAGAATCCCTACAGTATGGAAATAGGCCCTTTGGCCCAACAAGTCCACACTGACCCTCAGAGCATCCCACTCATCCCATCACCCTATACCCCACCTAATCTACTCATCCCTGAACACTACAGGCAGTTTAGCATGGCCAATCCACCTAGCCCGCACATTTTTGGAATGTGAGAGGAAACCAGAGCACCCAGAGGAAACCCACCCAGACACAGGGAGAATGTGCAGACTCCACACAGATAGCCACCTGAGGCTGGAATTGAACCTTGGTCGCTGGCGCTGTGAGGCAGCAGTGCTAACCACTGAGCCACCGTGAGGGATTGAGGATCTCTTGCCAGTTGGAGAGCCAGTGAAAGACCTGTCTTGCCTCTTATCTGGAACTGAATCACAAGCCATGCAAAGAGTGACAAAGCCATTGATGGGTGTTCTGCTGGAGTCAAGATCTTGTGGGCACAGATTTCAGCCACTGAGAGATGTCAGAGGCTAGCAGCTCTGCTGCTCAGTGGCAGCCATGGGGATGCCTTGGCTGCTGTTGGAGAGACAGTTTCCAGTGTCCTGGAATCACAGAGTAAGTTAAGCCACAGATGGGTAATGTTGGGAGGGGTTTTGTAGGGTAGTGGTTGCAGGGAAAGGGTTTCGCAGGGGATTGAACAAAAACAGCCATTAGGGTGGCTTCTAGTAGACTACATCAGCTCCTGATGTTGAATTTGCCAATCAGGCACTGAGGACTGAAGGACCTCTCCCAGGAGCTGCCAAGTTGGTTGTACAGTTGTAGCAAAACACACACCATGTGGCAACTGGCTTGTCCGCAGTTGGCTTTATACCCACTACAGTAGAATGAAACCCTTTGGTGGCCATGAATTGTCCACTTAAGGGTCTCAATTGGCATTGGGCCTTTATGCCCACTACTTAATTCTAGTGGAGGCAGCAATGTGCCAGGATTCATGTATGCTGATATCCTGCCTAATTAAATGCCACTTCCACTTTAAAGCTGAGGAATGATCAGGTTCACCACTTTAGCTTGTTGCATCCCAGAAACAAAACATCCTTCCTGTAATTAGGAACCAGAAATGCGAACACTCTTCCAGATGTGGTCTGACCAGTGGCTCATAAAGTAACGATATTTATAGGTCCTGTAACTAAGTGCAATCTGCAACATTGATTTTCTACCACTGTTTAATTGTCAAAATTTGAATAAACCTGATTTGTAGTTTATAGTCTAAATCTCTCGTGATGTATACCTTGTCTTTCTGTGTAAATCAAAGATTATTTCACATGTGTTTATAGTGGCTAAGCACGAAGCTGATAGTTTCATAAATTTACATATTACAACCACCCTCACTGCTCCCCCTTACTAACTGGTTGTTTAATTCACATTCAACACAATGAGTATTTTTATTCCCATTCCAGTTTACTTAATCTATATTCCGTTAAAGGTAAAGTTGCCGTTATTCTACTGGACCAAAGGACTGCTCTTTCAGTAGACAGACGTGGCTTAATTTGAGGGTCACCATGCCTCAGTTTAGGGGAGAGGTTGATAAGGAAAATTCTACGTCATAATCTCAGCTGGTGGGGGAATTGGCCCCATGATGTTGCCATCACTCTGCATTGCAAACCAGTTATCCAGCCAACTGAGCTAACTAACCCCCATTAATATATTCTATATTCTACCTGGGAATTCCTTAGAAGACGTGTTCATAAAATCAGGGCTACTGTCCTAGTTCTGATTAGTTTTTCCAGTGAGTGTAGTTTGCGCTCTTGATGTGCAGGCTAAGATTATGCATTGAGATAGTTTACAATTAATACACAATTGAGGGACTGATAGACCTCTTTAACAGGTGCACCAGCTCTATAAATGGTCTACACTGATAGCTATTTAAGTCCCTGGTCCTGGCATAAATGGAGCAGTAGCATTGTTTGCTCTGCCATGTTAGCTATTGTCATCTTGGGTGCGGTCCTGGGAAGGATGGCTAGTTTGTAAGGCTTCCTCAAAATTTGCAAAGCCACTGAGAAAAAGGACAGAAACATGAAGTTGTGAGCTTGACAATTTCTTTATTGTGCAACATTATGCAAGCTGACCTGGATAGATCTGTAGAATCTACCAACCAGATAAACAATGCCATGAAGCAAAGGCTACCAGCAAAATACCACTGAGCAGAGAACAGATTCAGTGACATTTATAGAGGAGACATCAGGCATGAGGAAAATGAAATGAAAGACATGTCATATTTTAGAATTATCTCAATGCTTCACACACAACCAATTATTTTGAAAATGCAAATATTGAAAATAATCGAATGTTTTTTTACATACAGTTGGAAGTTACAATGCTATTTGCATGAATAATTAGTTATCTGTTTTGGTTAGTGTGGATTCATGAAATATAGTTGGCCAGGACACTAGGAGTTTGTCTTGTGAGCAGAGCTAAAGTATTTCTAAGGACTACCCTCACTCTAGAGGTCACTTTTGAAATGTTTGGAAATGCACCAGAACAGCTGTTAAGAAAAAATTCAGATATCTCTCAATGGTGCCTCACATGGGAATCTGCAGTCAAAGCCAGGACATACCGTCTAGTGACAGAATATATGCAGAAGCACATGAATAACTGGGCAGCTTCAAAGTCACCATCTGTTCCCACAGTTCACCCTATTATCATTTTCTAGCTTTGCCAGAGATTTTCTTTGTACTCTTGTCATTATTTGACCTTTGTTATTGAACTTAACTCAGTGGAAAGGACACAGGTCCTTTCATGTTCTCCTGGCCCCTGGGTTGTGCAAGGTTATTACATTCTATCAGGCCATAAGACTTGGGCAATAAACAACAAATTAGGTTTATTCAAATTAAAAAGAAACAGTTGTGGTAAATCAATGTGGCAGATTGTATTTGATTCTAGAACCTATAAATTACACCACTCTCAATAAAGAAATAATGAAATCTCCAAATAATATTGAGCTGTAACCTGTTCTATAATACAACACTTATATGTAAAATGTAGTTTACTTTTGCAGAAACTAAGGAAAATCAACTTTACATTAAACAAACATCAGACCTATTTAATGTTCATTTCCCCCAGCCTTCCTTCTTTGATCTCATTAAACTAGCAAAATGGGTAGGATTCAGAAGAAATGTTTCTAAACAGTTAAGTAAAAAAAATGCATTTGTTGGAAAATTCAATGGCAGAAAAAGCTGGGAATAATAGGTCCATCAACTGTAAAAATATAAAAATGTAAAACTGTGAAAACTAATTGTTTCCCATCCTAGTGATTACTCTGCACCCAATATCTTTTCTCTTTACAAATACTGACTGGCCTGCTGGTAATTTCAAGTTTTTATCTGTTTTTGTTTCAGTTTTCCAGCATTTTCAGTTTTCTTGATGGCTCTGCTGTTTGATTTATTGTCCACTCTCAAAATGCCAGTCTTGAAGATATTTTGCTCCTCAATACATCACGATTTTCATTTATCTCTTTTAGTCTGTCTGCTATAACATTAGAAGAACCAATTCAGGCACAATGGGCAGAAAGCCTCCTTCTCCACTATAACAGTTCACTGGCTCTGTGCCTATCATTGCTGTCCCTTTCCCTTTTTTTTTCATTTTGAGAGTGTGCAGTAATCAGAGCTGCCTCTCTCCTATTTTTCAGTTCTGATGAAGGATCTATGTCATAAACATTGTTCTGTTCTTTCTCTTTACAAGTGTTAATGAACTTTCCCACTTCTGCTCTTAGTTCGAATAGGAAGGAATAGTTTTTAAATGTAAAAGTCATGTTAGGACACATTGACAGGTGCTAGACACAAATAAATACCCGGAATTACTTTGGAAGTGATCACTGCAAAGCTCTTACGAAAATAAATTTCATTTTTGATGTATGAGCAATTGTCTAGAGTAGCAGTAACACATGTGCTATGTAGCATACAGTTGACAGGTTTAAAACTGGACAACCATGAAGTGTTGTGGATAAAGCATGTGCCTCACTCCTTGATCACTCTGAAGATAGGACATCAACTCTGGTTCAACATAGAATGTAAAAGGGCAAGTAGATATATCTAAAAATGAGAAATGAACTTATTACACAGGACTGGAAAATTGCAAACATTTGCCCTTGTTCAAAATAGGTTGTAAAGAGAAGTTCAGCAATTTCAGAGCAGAAAATTTAACATTGGTGGTGGAGAAGCCTTTGAAAAACAATAATTAAATGTTGGATTAATAGGCATATGAAAAATATAGGTTAATTTGGAAGAGTCAGTATAGACTTGTCAAGGGAAAGTGGTGTATAACCAGCCGGAGTTTTTTTGAAGAAGTAATAATAAAGAGAGTTGGTGCAACGTGCATGGACTACTAAAAGGCATTTGATACTATGCCATGCAATGCACATGTGAAGAAAGTTATTAGTCATGGAATTAAAGAGACAGTAGCAATATGAGTGTAAATTACCTGAGGGATAGGAAACAGAGTGTTGGTTAATGTGTAATTTTTGGGCTAGGTGAGGACTTATAGTGGAGGTTCCCAAGGGTCAATATTGGGACTCTTGCTTTTGCTGATATTAAAGATTATTGATCTATTTCTATGGTGAGCAGGGAGCAATTTAAATGTTTATTGACAATACAAAACTTGTGAGCATTGTAAATTATGTAAAGGACAATGTAGAACTTCAAAACTAAAAATAAATCAGTGTCTGTTATGCATGTGTTATTTTAGGCTGTAGGTTACAGAAGAATCACGATCAAGTGGTGGAATGGGCAGATAGGTGGCAGCTGAAGTTCAATGTGGAGAAGTGTGTGGCAATACGTTTTGATACAAAGAATGTAGGGAAGCAGTAGGGAGAGTGGCTTTGGTGTAAATGTGCATAAATCAATAAAGATGGCTAGGCAATTGGAGAAAGCAATTAATAAAGCATTACTATTCCAGGCTTCATTAATAGGGGCATAGTGGACAAAAGCAGAGTAGTTATTCTAAACTTATATATGATGCTAGTTAGACCTCAACTGAAGTATTGTGTACCACTATTTTCTGTGAGCCACTCTTTAGGTAGGATGTGAATGCTTTGGAGTGCATTCAAAAGAGATTTCTGAGAATGGTTCCAGGCATGAGAAACTTCAATTATGAAGATAGTTTGAAGAAATTGAAGCTGTTCCCCTCAGGGAGTATAAGGCTAAGTTGAGATCTGATAGAAGTTTTCAAAATCGTGTGGGGTCTGGACAGAGTATATATGGAGAAACTGTTCCTGCTCGTATGAGGATTGAGAACCAGGGGGTACTGTTTTAAAATGTTTTGCATTAGAAGCAAACACAGTGTGAGAAAAATCTTTAGGCCATTAGGATCTGGAATACACTGCCTGGAAGTATAGTGGAGAAAAGTCCAATTGAAGCATTCAACAGAGAATTGTATCATTACCTGAACAGGAAAAATGTACAATGCTACAGGCAACAAGCTGGTAAATGGAATTAGATAAATTAATCCTGCATAGGGTCTGCATAGACTTATCAAGCTAATTGGCCTCCTTCTGTGGAAGGGTCACCAGACCCGAAACGTTAACTCTGTTTTCTCCTTCACAGATGCTGCCTGACCTGCTGAGCTTTTGCAGCAACTTTGTTTTTGGCCTCCTTCTGTGTTTTAACTATTCTATGAATCTAGGATTTTATTAGTGATGGTTTTCTGCGTAGTGCAGTCTTCTGATCCCCATTTGATTCTGACAGCAGAGTCTTGAAGCTGTTGGGAGAAATCAAAACTGATGGAGTCCCTACCCAAAATGTCGACTTTCCTGTTCCTCTGCTGTTGCCTGACCTGCTGTGTTTCTCAAGAGAAACCATATTCCTAGCTGCAAAACCTCAACTCAGTTGATTTGTCACAGGACAAAGAAAGAAGTTCATTTAAGTAGTGTCTAAATAAATGACATTTACACTTGATGAGCTTTGCAATCAAACATTTTTACTTAAGAAAAATGCTCTCTGCTAACCAATTGCCCCACCCTCAATAATAATTTCTTAATGATACATGTATTGTCTAGCCAGGCTTAGAAATTAAAATTGAAAACAGGGGTGGTGGGGTGTCATGGTGGCTCAGTGGTAAACATTGCAGCCTCACAACACCAGGGACCTGGGTTCAATTCCACCCTCAGGTGACTGTCTGTGTGGAGTTTGCACATTTTCCCTGTGTCTGCATGGGTTTCTGCTGTATGCACCAGTTTCCTCCCACAGTCCAAAAATGCGTAAGTCAGGTGGATTGGTCATGCTAAATTGCCCACAGTGTCCAGGGATATGCAGGCAAGGTGGGTGAGTCATGGGAAATATAGGGTAGGGGAATAGGTCTCGGTGGGATTCTCTTCAGAGGATCAATGTAGACCTGTTGGACCAAATGACCAGTTTCCACACTGTAGGGATTCTATCCAATGAATACAAATGGGAATGCAGTCATATTTTTGACTTCGAAAATGACAGAGGATCACCTCTGCCTATAAGCAAGAAACCAATAACATCTGGATCATCATTGCTGCTAGCATAAAAGCAGAACGAGCTGGACCTGCAACATTTGAAATGTGTAAGATAGAGTGAACAATAGGAAAATGTTTCCTCTCATGTGGGAATCTAGAACTGGTGGATACAGTTTAAGAATAAGTGGACTCCCCTGTCATTCATATGAATGATTTGGTTGAGAATAAGAGGAGGTATGGTTCGTATGTTTGCGGCTGACACCAAAATTCACGGTGTGGTCAATGAAGAGTATTACCTAAGAGTACAAGAAGATCTTGATCAGATGGGCCATTGGGCCCAGGAGTGGCAGATGGAGTTTAATTTAGATAAATGGGAGGTATTGCATTTTGATAAGACAAACCAGGGCAGGGTTTACACAGTTTATGGTAGGGCCCAGAGCAACGTTGCCAAACAGAGAGACCTAGGGGTGCAGGTACATAGTTCCTGAAAGTGGTGTCACAGGTAGACCAGGGGGTCAAGAAGGCACTTGGCACACTTGACTTCATTGGTCAGAGCTTTGAGTATAGGAGTTAGAACGCCATGTTACAGCTGGAGAAGACATTGGTGAGGCAACTCTTAGAATACTACATACAATTCTGGTTGACCTGCAATAGGAAGGATATTATTAAATTGGAAAGGGTACAGAGAAGATTTACAAGGATGTTACTGAGACTGGAGGGTTTAAGTTATAAGCAGGAGCTGAAAAGTTTTGGACTTTTTATCCTAGAGCGTAAGAGGTTGAGGGGTGACATAACAGAGATTTATAAAATCATGCAGGGCATAGATAAGATCAATAGTCAAGATCTTTGCAAGGGTATAGGAGTCCAAAACTAGAGGGCATAGGTTAAGGTGAGGGCAAAGATTTAAAAGAGACCTGAGGGGCAACCTTTTCACACATAGGATGGTGCATGTATGGAATGAGTTAGGACATAAGAACATAAGAACTAGGAGCAGGAGCAGGCCATCTGGCCCCTCGAG
>JAHRHZ010000266.1:44208265-44232633 GCA_024137785.1 Ginglymostoma cirratum
CCCCCTTGACCTGTCCGTCCTCCCTGGACTGACCTATCTCCTCCCTACCCCCCTACCTACACTCACCTTTACTGGCTCCATCCCCGCCTCTTCGACTTGTCTGCCTCCTCTCCACCTATCCTCTCCTCTATCCATCCTCTATCCACCTCCCCCCTCTCCCTATTTATTTCAGAACCCTCTTCCCCTCCCCCATTTCTGATGAAGGGTTTAGGCCCGAAACGTCAAGTTTTCCTGCTCCTATGATGCTGCTTGACCTGCTGTGTTCATCCAGCCCCATGCTTGCTCTGCTTAGAGCTGTGACACAGTAAGCCAGTCCCAGACAGTTACATGAGAAAATTCTTCAAGGAAACTCTCGAAGTCTCCTTGAAAATGTGTATCATGCCCACTAATACCTGGAAATCCCTGGCCCTAGGCGACCTGAATTGAAGAGAAAGCATTTGAGAAGCATCTGCATACCTCAAGTCTCATTGAAGACAGTAACCTGAAATCAGATGTTGACATAGAAAGGAATATGTGGCAGCCCAGCCTCCCATTCTCTCCTACCACCGTCTAACAAGACAGAGACTGTTTATTGTGCATTGGAATCTTCGGTCATCTGAGAACTCACATTTAGTGTGGAAGCAAGTCATCCTGACCATGAGGGACTGTTTAAGACAAAGAAGATGATGTAAGATAAATGGTACCATTCTAAAAGGGGTGTGAGAACAGAAGAACTTGGATGTATTTGTGCATAAATCCTTAAAGGTGGCAGGATAGTTGAGAACATGGTCAATAAAAAGTGCACTATCCTCGGCTTTATGAATTAAAAAGTAAAATGCAAATGCAAGGAAGTGATGTTAAATCTATGTTAACACTGATTTGGCCTCAAGTTGAAAATAATGTCCACTATGGTTACCACACTTTAGGAAGGTGTTTGAGGAATTAGAAAGAACACAAGAAGGTTTCCTGTGAGTAATCCTCAGGATGAAGAACATTTGTTGCATAGGCAAAATGGAGAAGATGGAACTGGTGTCCTCAGAGAAGTGAAGGATGAGAAGAGACTTTCTAGAAGCATTCAGATTCATGAGGGGTCTGGACAGACTACATAGAAAGATGTAGTTGTAGGTAATGTTTCTAAAGGGTTTAACGTTCATGTTGCTTTGGCTTGACCCTTTCTACTGTCTATAGGAGGAGACAGGAGTTTGACTCTAACTCTTGGAGGGAACAGATGTATCTGTGATAACAGGCATGGGGCTGGATGAACACAGCAGGTCAAGCAGCATCAGAGGAGCAGGAAAACTTGACGTTTCGGGCCTAAACCCTTCTTCAGAAATGGGGGAGGGGAAGAGGGTTCTGAAATAAATAGGGAGAGAGGGGGAGGTGGATAGAGGAGAGGATAGGTGGAGAGGAGGCAGACAAGTCGAAGAGGCGGGGATGAAGCCAGTAAAGGTGAGTGTAGGTAGGGGGGTAGGGAGGAGATAGGTCAGTCCAGGGAGGACGGACAGGTCAAGGGGGCGGGATGATGTTAGTAGACAGGAGATGGGGGTGTGGCTTGAGGTGAGAAGAAAAACAGGTTAGGGAGGTGGAGATGAGCTGGGCTGGTTTTGGGATGTGGTTGGGGGAGGGGAGATTTTGAAGCTTGTGAAATCCACATTGATGCCATTGGGCTGCAGGGTTCCCAGGCTGAATATGATTTGCTGTTCCTGCAGCCTTCGGGTGGCGTCACTGTGGCATTGCAGGAGGTCCAGGATGGACATGTCATCTGAGGAATGGGAGGGGGAGTTGAAATGGTTCGCAACTGGGAGGTGCAGTTGTTTGTTGCGAACTGAGCGCAGGTGTTCTGCAAAGCGGTCCCCAAGCCTCCGCTTGGTTTCCCCGATGTAGAGGAAGCCTGGCTCCCTAAGGTCCTATTAATTACACTTGACCAGTTGTAGTTATAATTATTGCTATCACACTTCAAAACTTCTTGTTACTTAAGAACAGTACCTCTTCTCTAGTTGTTTTGTTGTGGTAGGCCTACATCTAATCTCTAAATAGGTCAATGACATAGCAAAGACAAAAGAGGTTTGATAGCAATAAATCACTTCAAACAACTCTTACCCGATACCACATACCATAGAGTTAGCAAGCACGCAAGATGTCAACAGTGGACATCTGGGAAGATCCCACAGAAACCGTTCCCATTGATGGAAGGAAGAAGACATAAAGGGTACAGATCTGGTTTATTTAGCAAAAGAACATGAGGAAATACTGCTTGAGAGGTTGTGCAGGCAGATTTAATTAGGTATTCAAGAGGAAATTATATTATTATCAGGAAAGGAAGAATGTGTCAAGCTGTGGGAAAAGGTAGGACAGTAGCACTAAATAAATTGCTCCTTTCATGAGCCAGCACAGATACTGAAGGTTGAATGGCCTGCTTCTGAAATATAACCATTTGATAATTCTAAGTTATATTTTATAATATGATTTTAAAGTTGATTCTTTATGAACAATGTGAAGTTTTGGCACATCTTAACATCTTAAAATTTAGCTGTTTACACAATGTCTGCTATTTACTCGAAGTAGTAACTAGAAATAAACTAATCATTAGTTTCAGAAGTTCACAATCACCTTCTGAGAAGTCTCAGTAATGAAATAATACTATCATCAGATTTGTGAAGGTGCATATTGCAATCTATTTCACAATACATTCTGTTATTAACTGTTTCTAATCTGTATCTAGCACAGCCTTAACAAAAACTAGTAACTTAATGATGTTGATATTGTTGCGTTAAATAAGGTGTTTATAGGCTCTTAATGTCGACTATCCACATCAAAGACAAACAAAATGCTTGGCGCTATTGATAATTTTCCATTATATATGTATGTTCTCCTGTGCCTGATGTCCTGTTTAATGTTTATAGATCTGCAATGGTCAGGATATTGAGTAGCTGCTACAATATTAGCAGCTGACCAAGCACATCCATTTTTCAGCAAACTTAATCAAATAGTATTGCAGTTCTGTATATAACAATGTCATTCACAGTAACAGGTCATGAATAATTTTCCAGTGTGCTGAAATTGAGTTTGCTTATACTGTATTGAATCAGATAAGAACATTGTTCCCTTTTACAGTGCAATATTGGTATATGGAACGTTTTCAGTCGATAAACTCACTAAGATTGAAAATGTATGACCAAAGGTCAAGGTCACAGCTCAGCATTTTTATATTTGAGAGACGAATGGAAGCAGCACAGTCACAAATGCCTCAGCTGTTCAGGCCACTGGAGAATCTTCATGCTTGCGCATTGGGGAATCAGGGCCATCCAATGGCATATGGACCCTGTAAGCAATCCCGATGCAAAGACAGGGGAAACAATGGTTGCCTTAACATCACAAGCTCACCACTGAGCAGGACATTAGCTTTTTGACAATAAGGTTTAGATGCATTGATAAATCTTGGGAGGCCCTGATATATGCACCATGGAGAGTACCCTGCATCTGCTGTATATTGAATACCAGAGAAGAGTAATGCTGAAACCAGGAGAAGACACTGAATGGGTGACATCCTCAGAGAAGGGATATTAACAAACAACTGGCATCAAGGGAAGCAGCTGACCATTCAGTGGAATAGTGAATCAGCCTAGTGAATCTCTTTGGAATTGCCTCCAGTATTGGTACATTTTGTTTTTAATACAGGGACCCAAATTGTACAGAGTACTGAAGATGCCAAGACCCTGTACTGTTGTAAGATTACTTTCTTATTTGAAACTCCAACACAGAGCAATAAAGCCCAAGTGTTCATTTGCCTTCTTAATTACTTGTCACACCTGCATGCTTTTTTTGGTTTTTCATGCACAACACTTCGATTACTCTGTGCTGCAATTTTTTTGAAGTCTCTCTCCATTTAAATAAAAGTCTGCTTTTTGATTCTTTCTACCAAAGTGCATGACCTCACACTTTTCTACATTAAACTCCATCTGCCAAGGTTTTGTCCACTCACTCAACCTAACTATATCCCTTTGCAGATTCCTTATACCCTCATGAAGATACACATGCAGCTTCATGCCAATTAGACACATAGACATCCACAACATCCAGGAAATATATGGAACAATGCCTGGATAAGGTGGGCCAGCCACACATTGCTTGAAGGTGCCAGACCAGGGGAGGGCACTAGGACTTAAAAGAAGGATAGGCTGCAGGAATTTTAAATTCCCTTTAAGTTGCTTCAATCAGTAAAGCCAGGTCAGTGGCATCTTGTAACTTGATCATGTATCAGCTTCTATTATGAATGACAAGGTTTTTGACAAACTGATGGGATTAAATAAGACCATAAAATATAGGAGCAGAAGTAGACGATTCAGCTTTGTAGTGGTGATGAAAGGAGTGAATTTTGAGGTACTGTGGGTGAATGTCATGCTAATTGAGTGGCTGCTTTACCCTGGATGGCGTCAAGCTTCCTGAATGCTGCTGGAGCTTCACCGATCCAGGAAAATGTGGAGTATTCCATCACATTCCTGACTTCTGTCCTGTAGATGATGACAGGCATTAGGAAGACAGGGGTTGATTTGCTGTCTTTGAATTCCTAGCTTCTGACTTGCCCTTCCAGTTCAATTTTTGGTCAATAGTAACGTCCAGAGTGTTGATAGTTGGGAAATTAATTGATAGTAATATCATTGAAAGTCAAGGGCATTGATTAGTGCGCTGTCTTGTTGGAGAACATCATTGTCTGGCACTTGAATAGTGGCCTCCCACTATTCAACCAAACCTGAATATTGTCCAGGTTTTGTTGTACATGGACAAAGACTGCTTCAGTATTTGAAGAATCACAAATGAACCAAGCATCTTCACATTGAGGATACCTCCTATTGGAGTCTTGTCTAGCTACATTTGCTCCACTAAAGAACAAAATTTGGAAGGAGACTGGATCAAAGAACCAGTGTTACAGAATCAATTTTCACATAGATTTAATCTTTCACAAGCCATTGATGCTTCATTGTTTTTTACCTAGGTATCTATTCTTCGCTTTATTATGAATTTTAAAATGAAGATTTCACGAATTATATGTTTTTTTTCTTAAATTCACCAGATTAAACCCCAGTTTTGGCCATAAGTTCTGAGCTGGCTCCCTCACTTATAATGATGTCATATACACAGCAGTTTACTGGAAGCATGATACAATGATCATAATATCATTGGCACAAATACAAGATGCACAGCATTAATAAATCTCTGGCAGTGCTGACTCACTGCTCTTCCAGCACAATGAAATATGGTGCTCTGCAAGACCCAGTTCATGCATATTGCACTGCACTTCGCTATGAAGTTGGACCACAACAGTCCTGGAACCATATTTGATTGAATTACAACAGTGCAATAATTGACCAGTTATCATGTTGCAAACTTGTATTGAACATTAATCGTAAAGTGACGAACATTGTGCAAAGCTTGGACACTTGACTTCTCCTCTGCCCAAGCATACCTTCCATGCAATATTCATGAACAAAACACACCACTTCTTTCATTTTTGCATAAATGCATATGCAATATTAACATTATCCAATAACCGGGAAACATAAATCTCAAGAGCTTCTACTCATGGCCGACCATATACTGTATTTCGCATTTGTTCAACTTAGTGTCCCAATTAAGGACAAAGTCCACAGTTGTCATGGCGTTAAATTGATTATTTTTGCCTTTTCATTATTTCTTCAGTTGAACAAACAGGTACATAGCATTCCTTGAAAATACATATTATTTTGCCATTGTCTACTTTTTTGAGTAAGAAATTTCTGTTAGAAATATTTCCAAAACTGGCAAAACTGCTGAGAAAATGATGGTAGCTGGAAATCTGATACATTCATCAAATCAAAATAGAGATAAATGGAGATAACAAGGTGTAGAGCTGGATGAACACAGCAGGCCATGCAGCACCAGAGGAGCAGGAAAGCTGACGTTTTGGGTCTGGAAACCTTCTTCAGAAAAAATAGAGATGCTTTTGACTTTTGAGCACCTCCTTTGGTTAACTATAAGCAATGGCAAAGAAGTCCAGGCCTCATTTAAATTAGGCAGGCAGCTGCAGGGCAGTAAACAAGTCACAGAATTCAAACTCAGACCTGCACCAGCAACAACTAGCAGGATAAGTTACTTAGTCGGGTTGAGGGGACGGGGCAGGGATTGGGTGTTGGTGCAGTGCTGTTTACGATCACAGACTGGTTTCTTGGATGTTGGTGGCACACACTTTTTTGCCCCTCTGGTGTCCAAAGAACAATTGGACCCATCTTTTTCAGACCTTTTTAGTCCCATCACCCAATGAATTAGACAGAGGTTACATGGTGCAGGTCCTGATCAGTTCTAGTCTAAAATGGTAAAGTAGGATTCCATTCAAATCATGGGCCACCACTTCAAGATTAAAAGGAGTTCTAATGCCTGAAACAGACAGGAAACTGAATGCCCTGTGATATGCCTGAAATACCAATATTAATGCAGTTAGTATCACATGGACTTAGCCATTAACACTCGGTGAAGGCAGTAACCAAAATGTGTACAGATGTGACGTTTTATTTTAAAAATTTCAATCATTTGAATTCAATTTCCATACAATTTTAATGTTTCTGTATAATTGAATACTCCCTGAAGTGTAAGTAAGGAAATACCTTTTTATTGCTGTATTATTTCTATACCTTTTGCAGTTTTGTCAGGCATCAATTCACAGTATAGAATTGATGTTAAAATAAATACATGAGTTTGAAGGGAAGCAATAGCGGATATGTTCAAAGCTTTACGAGTTACTTTTATTTCTAATGGAAAATCTCAGCAGGTCTTACGGAGTCTATGAAATGAAATCAGAGTTAGCCTTTTGGGTCCAATGAACCTTCAGTAGAATTGGACTCGGAACATTAACTCTGATTTCTCTGCACAGATGCTGCTAGACCTGCTGAGGTTTTCCAGTAATTTCTGTTTACATTTCCGATTTCCAGCTTCTGCAGTTCTTTCGGTTTCTTTTACTTTTTCTAATATCTTTCGAGATGTTATTTTTAGTGCTTTGGAGCTCAATGCATTGAGTTCACTTGACTGCAAATATCACATAAAGGGATAGATCTTACAGGTCCCCAGGTGAAGGCTGAGAGGCAAAAAGCCCTAAAATTGGTTGTAAACTGTTTGGCACCAAATGTAGCACCTACATACCCACACCTTCCAAGCTACAATGTTACCAGCAATGTTGGGATGCATCACTCTCCCACTAACCTTGCTATTACCCTCAATCATTGCACACATTTTCTAACCACCAATGACTTCTCTCTCTCTTTTGTCTTGCAGCTTCCGCAAACCTCTCGCTAATGGCTGCAGAGAAGAGGCTGGCTGCAGAAGAATGGCAGTCCTGTACCTCTGATGACAAGAGTACTGAGAACTCAAATGCAGCATCGGCACGGCTGCCAGCTATACCCAGTATCAGCTCAGGTACTAATATAGGGCTGGGACCCACAGTCAGAGAGAATGTTGGAGCACAGTCTGGTGAGCACCACACTGCCACAGCTCTCTGTGGAAGAAAGGGCCCAGGCAGCTGGCATTCAGAGGACTGTAGGAAACTAGGCACCCTCTCAAACCGAGGCAGAAGATGTCCCTCTGATTTCAGAAATCAGGAATTCATAGAAATGCAGAGGGCAGAGCAACAGCATCAGACAGGTATGGAAGCGGCAACGGCCCTCATTGCTGAGAAACTGTATCAGTGCATCAAACTATGGTTGGCAGCTGCCATGGAAGTCCAGGTCCAGCCTCCTCAGGAACTATTGGAGATACAAGCACATCTGTTCTCCATCACTCCAGTCTTTGGTCCTCTGGTTCAAAGTCATGAATGACAGGGCAATAGGAAACCTTGACCCGATTCCAGGTTCCCACACCTCCCAGAGAAAGTAGGTGATGTCAGGAAGCACGCCACCAAAAGTAGAACCACACACAGGCCCACTCAGGATAGTGCAGAGGTGGCCATGACCTCTATCTCCACCTGTCTATACCCCTCTGATGCTTGGAGGTCCAAGTCAAGGAAGTTCAACATGCTTCTGGCAAGAGGATCCTTGGCATCTCTAGCCCATTCTAGAGCTAAGCATCTTCTGTCTGTAAGCTGGGTGTATGTTCCTGTGCATGGAATATTCCCCCTGCAGACTTCCAATGGCAGTTGCTGGTACAACTCTACAATTCTAGTCTTTGCTTCCAGAGCGCACCACCAGTGCAATGTAGAAGTGCCAGGACCATCCTGTTGATTTGGTTAGGTCCAGATGCCAATGTCGTTGGAGGAGGGGAGAGTTCAGCTGGTGCCCAAGGATTGTTCCCTGAGATGTTGGAGCCTAGTATCCAACATGGAGATTGTTCAAAGTAAAAGGCAAGCTGAATCCCCCAGATACATGCTCTAGTTGCCTTCTCAAGTTATCCCAATATTTAACTTACTTGGTGAGTTTGATAAGATGGGAGTCTATCAATGAGATGAGTTAAGGATCGTCAATGATTGTCAATCAGAATCTCACCACTGTCTAGTGAGAATCTCCCCAAACTGCTTGTGAAAAGTGTAAAAGATGATCTTGCTGTCAAGATGGACCTTGTTGAAAACGTTGCCCAATTGTGCCATGCATCTGACCACAGCCCATGTCACTCAGGCCCCTACATGATTCTGTCCATTGTTACAGAGGCTATGGTCTCTTACAGATGGCAAGTTTTACTCCTTCGAGATCCTGAGCTGTTCTCCCACCAAGTCCATATGACAACATCATAATAGTTGGTGTTTATGGCCTTCTTCAGCATTAACCCTTTCAGACCCTTTACAACTTTATACACTGACGCATTTCCTACCATTTCTGTGATGGAATTGGCATTGTTGGAATGACTACTGGGTAGGGAATGAAACTGTATGAGTCAATCAGCCATTGGCCTGAATCGTAAACATTTTTTAACTGTTTCCTTTCATAAAAGTTGATTTCTCTGGGGTCAAATGTGTTTTTTTAGGTTTTTCAAGCAATGAAGCCAGAAGAGAATTCTTTATTAAGCCGAAGCATCTATTTGCAGGGGATTCTAGCAGGTGTATGGATTTTTTGTGGCTGTCAGAGGTGGGACAAGTGAAACCTTTATCCTTTACAGATAAAAAGAATGCACAACTTCTTGAAATCTGAAATATAATATCCACAAAAGACTTCTGAAAAAAAAGATAAGCCAACTTCCAGGTATCTTTCTAGATCTACCAAGGTAAAGAGAATAGGGAAAACAGAGTGAAGAGCTCAAAAACGCTAATTGTCTTCACAAAAACAGCAGAGAACATCTTATTAACCCCAATTGGGGTTTTGCTTTGTGAAATTAGCAGATTTAATCTCTTGACCTCTTGTTGGTCTCCTTTCTGCTTTTTGATTTGAACATGGTTTAATGGGGCTTCTCCAGCCTGGCCTGAAATGTCAGATTTAAAACATCAATTTAAAAACCTCAATTAAGTGCACTGACTACATTTTCAGTTTATAATGGCTATTTCTACATTTGTGTGTTTGAGTCATGATCATTTGGAATTCTCATTCTGTTTATCAGATATGATGATTTTAGAAAAGTTGGTGGAAACTATACATTGAGATTATTGGCCTCAATATTACCGAATTAATTACTCAAACAATTAGCAAAGAGAATTAAGGCTGAATTCTTTTTTGCAACATTCGATGCTTTTTAAATAAGTTATGCTATACGTCCCATCTGTATGCAGTCTTTCATTATTCACCAATCTGTGAACTTTCAAAGGCACCGTACTCTGCCTATACACAGCATGATATAAATGAATTATTTAATCCTTACAGTTGAGCAAGCATTCAGTAAATCCCTTGAGTGGTGTTGAATGCAGTGCATAGTCTTCATATCTTCATCACATTGCTATTTGTGTCCCTGGAATTTTTATTGTATATTAACATAGCCTTGAAAATACATATTCAAGCTTTTTAAACAACATACAAACTCAACAGATAAAAGCTGACTGCTAGTCAAAATATTAACGATATAAAAAGCCAAGACTGTACCTTATAAACATTTTAATTTACAAATATATGGTTTATTTTTGTCTCTCCATGAAACTCCAAAACCTTCGGTATAGATTGTCCAATAGCCTTAGGGTGTTCACTGGTCAAGATAAGAGCTGGTTACACATGTGTTTTCTAGCTAAATCAAATTACATTTAAGCACAAAGATCACACAGGTAACTCGTCGCCTAGAATAAAGAAACCAATTCTCAGCTTTCCTCGGCCACCCTTTCAATATTCTACATTATTAGAGTGAGTTTTTTGGTTTTAGTGAACCCACTGAATACAATAGGATGAGCTGTCAGCTCTCCTCAGGGGTCTTTTATTCACAAGTGCTGTGTCTATTAAGTTTATTACCTTATAAGATGACAACAGCCATGTGTGATAAAGGCTAGAGCACTAACTCCTTTTGCGATGCAATAACTTCGAGCATTTAGGAATTCACTTTATTTGACTGAGTAGAATTTTAAAATAACTGTTAATCTTTTAATAAGGTTTTTGTTCTTTTGACATTATTGCAGGAATTATTTCTCTGAGTGAACTCATGTCTTTGCTACATTTTATTGTGAAGTGATTCTTGGCACTGTTCCAACAAATAACAATAGAAAGGCACAGCATCATGCTTCATGCTTCACTAGGTTCATTTTCAGATTTACTCAACTCATTCCTTTCTTAACCATTCACGAAATAGGTCTCTTGGTAAAAACGGGACATTACAGTGGCATCGTGTAACACTCTCATAGTTGCAAGTTAAGGCTTGTAAAAAAAGCATCATATTGTTATTTTTAATCTCGAGTAATGTCATGGCATTCAGTGTTGTATTTCACATCAAGGCTTTGCACTATTCATAGGTAATAAATCTGTATGGATTTTTGTAGTGATAATATTACAACATCTTATCATTTGCAGTTTGTAGTCCAAATATCATCTTCAGAGCTGGTGCCATACCACAAGATGCGATGCTAGCTCTTTGCCAGCTCACTTGTTTTTCACAGTTGATTATATTTATTCCAAATGTTTGTATTCCTCAGTTTGGTTCCTCCTTGCAAAAGGTAATAACTCATGCCTGACTCTTGTTGAGATAGAGATTTATAGAAGTTCAAATGCAAAATACTGGAAGCACAGTGCTCACAAGGTTCATCGACCTGAAGCACTTACTCATTTTCACTTTACTGCTGCTGCATGACCTAATCAGCATTCCCAGCATTTCCTGTGTTTATTTCAGATTTCCAGCATGTGCAACATTTAACTTTGTACAGTTTTAAAGAAACCATCTGGTCCCCAGTATCTCACCCATATTGTCATTTATTGTGTCTGAGCAGTCTGATTAGGTGTTAGCAGATCATTACTGTGGAAGGCATCATGGATGGA
This sequence comes from Ginglymostoma cirratum, assembly GCA_024137785.1. Classification (NCBI taxonomy): domain Eukaryota; kingdom Metazoa; phylum Chordata; class Chondrichthyes; order Orectolobiformes; family Ginglymostomatidae; genus Ginglymostoma; species Ginglymostoma cirratum. Next base: position 44,219,638 of record JAHRHZ010000266.1, read on the forward strand.
AATATTTCAGACCTTCCCCAATGTTGACACATACACTTAACTACTGGGGTGACTATAGAGGGAACCGTGCTGATGTTTCTGTCCCTTTGCATTGGGGCACTGAGACCAATTGTACCATGTCTATCAAGGTGACGTAATCTACTGCTTTTATTCTTAACATCTAACAGGTCACTATTCACTACAGAGCTGACAGTACTTTAAGATACATGAATGTATTGAGTTTTTTTTAGTTTCATGTGGTAATTAAACAGTAATTGCACTTCAAAAGAAATTTCTTTGAAGCAGTGCATTTTTTTCTGAGATAGGATAAAGACAGGAGACTTCTTCCTTTCTTATAAATAATGTAAACCTGAGTCATTGAAACAGAGCAAGCTCAATAAATCAGCCTCACACTCGATCCATTGCTAGCACCTTTATAATCTGACACACTATCCATCTCATAATCTGGATCCTTTAGGAGGCATTTCATTGAATACAACTCCTCAAGGAATCGGCAAGATGGCTGGTCAGCTGAAAGAGGAAGGCACAGCGTCTGTAATGATTAAAGGGAAACTAACTCCAAGTGAATTCCTCACATCACTCAGTAGTTAGAGTGTAAAATTAGTCACACAGTGTAAGACTGGTCTGTCTGCAGGTGCTGTGGTTACCCAGCCATTATCAGCCTCCTTATCACAGAAATACAACATTTATAAGCTGCTGTACAATAATAAGATGGCAAGCTTTCATCCTTGTTTGAAGGAATGAATTTTGATTTTTGGAAGTAAGTATTTATAAAGAAAAGAGACAAAGTTCTGAATGCTGATAATCCGCACCACAAAAATAAATTGCAAAAAAATGCAGCAGACTAATCAAGGGGCAGAATTCCTTCAGCCCCTGAATGACACTGGCAATAGCGAGAATGTTGGGAAAATCATGTGCGATGTGCAGTGAGGAGCTTCTCTATATCAAAAGCAAACTGCACCATTTTCTAATCAATCATTGACAATCTCACTAGTGAGTGATGAAAAGCCTACTGGCATTCATATGCACCTCATTGATATGCTGTTTCCTATTTGCCCATCTGCCAGGTAGAAACAAGACTGTGACAATTCCTGACACGACAGTCACAGCGGGACTGTAGCATTTCCTGCTTGCCACATGCTCATCCGGCCTGCCATCTTGCAGACTAGGTTTTATCATCTCAGAGCATGCTCCATAGGTAATGACTGCATGCACTCCCCATATTGGCATCTGACATGTACCAGCCTCACTGCATCATCATCATCGTCACCATGGCATCTCTGATTGACTTCCAACGTAGCTCTGCACTTCAGTGCTGCACTTTGGAGAGTCCCAGAACTATTCATGGCAATGTTCTCCCTGCCTTGCATTGCCACTTAATACTTTGCCTCCTTAGCTAGATCTTAAAGGTTTATAGTACTTCTGTCTTGACCGGTCTTTTAGCGCAGGCAGAAAGCCAGGCAGTTTGTCATGGCTGTCAGCAGTCATTAGTCAAGGGGGTGGACATGCTGCTGTACAATCCTATGTTACATCATTGTCACACCTGCACCATGTGTCGGGTACATTTGTGCCAAACACATTGCATGTGCATCAAGCAAGTGGCCATGACTCAAAGTACTCTATCGAATCAAGGGAGATACTCCTCAGTCAATGGTCCCAACATCATAATTCATCTCAAAGAGTGTGAGAGAGAAAAGTTCAATAATTATAGGCTGGTCAGCCTGTACTTTGTGGTGGACAATTTACTCAAATCAATATTGAGATAAGAATAATTGTTACTTGGAGAGGCATGGATCAGTCTGCATGGTTTTGTTAAGGGAAAGACATATCCAACATTCAACGTCCAATAATAGGTGTGCAGGCACAGACTGCAGCATTAACTTTTGGTTCTGAAATCATGGCTAAGCACGGATTCAAGATCTGTGCAGAGAAAAAGAAAATTGGAGGTAACACGGGTCATGCCCTACCAACTTATTTGAATGTTTTAAGAACATAGAACATAGAACAGTACAGCACAGTACAGGCCCTTTGGCCCACGATGTTGTGCCAACCTATTACCCTACTCTAAGATCAAACCAACCTGCATATCTTTCATTTTACTATCATCCATGTGCCTATCCAAGAGCCGCTTAAATGTCCCTATGTTTGAGGGAATTGCTTTAAATATTTTGAGGGAATAACAAACAGGATTGATGAGGATAGTGTAACGGTTGTTGTCTACATGTGTTTTAGTGAGGCAAAAAATGATAAGAAAATTAAAGACAGTGGGATACAGGGGAGCTTTGGATCCAAAAATGGCTGCGTTAAAGGAATGAATTTTTTTAAAAATTATTCATTCATGGGATAGTCATTGGATGCTTTTATAAATGAAAAATAGCTTCCAGTGGTGTTCCATGGAGTTCAGTTTTGAGTCCCTGATTATATGTGATATGTATTAATAATTGGGACTTAAATTTAAAAAGTATGATTGAGAAATTTGTAGATGATAGAAAAATTCTCTTGATAGTTGATAGTAAAGAGCTCAGTGTTGACTGCAGGAAGATACCAATGGTTTGATTAAGTTGACGGTAAAGTGGTAAACAGAATTTAATTCAAGGGAAGTGCAAGGTTATGCAATTGGAGATGGAACGCAAAGCAGGGGAATACACAATAAATGACAGGAGGAGTAGAAGAAGTAAGAAACTTTAAAATGCATGTCTACAGGTCCCTGAAGGTGACATAGCAGACATATAAGGTGGTAAAGAAATTAATGGGATATTTTACCTCATTAAATGAGGTATTGAAAACAAGATCAGGGTGTAATGTTGGCATTTTTTAAGACACTGGTTACCCTACAGCTGGAGGTCTGTTTACACTTCAGGTCAGGATATTACAGGAGGGACTTAACTGCTCTGGGAGAGAGAAAATTTACAAAAATGTTGTCAGGGCTTGGAAATTGCAAATTTGAAGGAAGATTAGATAGACTGGGTTGTTTCACTGAGAATAGAGGACGTTGAAGGGGTGACATAATCAAAGTGTACAAAATAATGAAGGGCATGGTTAAAGTGGACAGGGAGAACCCTGTTTCCCCAGTGCAGAGGTCAACGTCCAGGGTCAGAGATTTAAGGTGACTGGTGGAAGGATTAAAGGAGGAAATGAGGAAAATTATTTTCATCCAGAGGTTTGTGGGTGTTTAAAAGGGACCCAGACTTGCAAAGTGCTGACCCAGGTGCGAGTAAGTGGGGTTAGGATAAATGGCTAGTTTATCCAGCAAGTGCAGACACAATGGGCTGAATGGTGTCTTTCTGTGCTGTAACTTGTGTGTAGTTCTCACACCACAGCCGATCCCAAGGACAACAAATTAGATCATAATTAAGGATAACAAAGTGTAGAGCTGGATGAACACAGCAGGCCAAGCAGCATCAGAGCAGCAGGAAGGCTGACATTTCAGGCCCAGACCCTTCTTCAGAAATGGGGGAGGGGAATGGGGTTCTGAAATAAATAGGGAGCGAGGGGGAGGCGGATAGAAGATGGATAGAAGAGAAGATAGGTGGAAAGGAGACAGACAGTTCAAAGAGGCGGGGATGGAGCCAGTGAAGGTGAGTGTAGGTGGGGAGGTAGGGAGGAGATAGGTCAGTCCAGGGAGGACAGACAGGTCAAGGGGGCGGAATGAGGTTGGTTGGTAGGAGATGGGGGCTGGGGCTTGAGGTGGGAGGAGGGAATAGGTGGGAGGAAGGACAGGTTAGGGAGGCAGGGACGAGCTGGGCTGGTTTTGGGATGCGGTCGGGGGAGGGAAGATTTTGAAGCTTGTGAAGCTTGTGAAGTCCACATTGATACCATTGGGCTACAGGGTTCCCAAGCGGAATATGAGTTGCTGTTCCTGCAACCTTCGGGTAGCATCACTGTGGCACTGCATGAGGCCCAGGATGGACATGTCGTCTGAGGAATGGGAGGGGGAGTTGAAATGGTTCGCGACTGGGAGGTGCAGTTGTTTAGTGCGAACTGAGCGTAGGTGTTCTGCAAAGCGGTCCCCAAGCCTCCGCTTGGTTTCCCTGATGTAGAGGAGGCCACAACGGGAACAGCGGATGTGGTACACCACGTTAGCAGATGTGCATGTGAACATCTGTTTGATGTGGAAGGTCTTCTCGGGGCCTGGGATAGGGGTGAGGGGGGAGATGTAGGGGCAGGTGTAGCACTTCCTGCGGTTGCAGCATCTCCCAAACCATCCACAACCTCATCACCTCAGATGACCTCCCACCCACAGCCTCCAACCTCATCGTTCCCCAACCCCACACCGCCCGATTCTATCTCCTTCCCAAAATCCACAAACCTGACTGCCCTGGTTGTCTCCACCTGCTCCTGCCCCACCGAACTTATCTCCACCTATCTCGACTCCATTTTCTCCCCCTTGGTCCAGCAACTCCCCACCTATGTCCGTGAAACCACCCATGCTCTCCACCTCCTCCAGAACTTCCAATTCCGCAGTCCCCAACACCTCATCTTTACCATGGACGTCCAGTCCCTATACACCCGCATTCCCCATGCAGATGGCCTAAAGGTCCTCCGCTTCTTCCTGTCCCGCAGAACTGACCAATCCCCCTCCACTGACACCCTCATCCGCTTAGCCGAACTCGTCCTCACCCTCAACTATTTCTCTTTCAATTCCTCCCACTTCCTACTGACAAAGGGGGTGGCCATGGGTACCCGCATGGGCCCAAGCTATGTCTGCCTCTTTGTAGGTTACATGGAACAATCCCTCTTCCATACCTACACTGGCCCTAAATCCCACCTCTTTCTCCGTTACATTGATGACTGTATCGGCGCCGCCTCGTGCTCTCACGAGGAGCTCGAACAGTTCGTCCACTTCACCAACACCTTCCACCCCAACCTTAAGTTCACCTGCACCATCTCTAATATCTCCCTCTCCTTCCTGGACATCTCTGTCTCCATCTCTGGCAACCACCTAGAAACCGATATCCATTTCAAGCCCACAGACCCCCACAGCTACCTAGAATACACCTCCTCCCACCCACCTTCCTGCAAAAATGCCATTCCCTATTCCCAATTCCTTCGCCTCTGCTGCATCTGCTCCCAGGATGAAGCATTCCACTCCTGTACATCTCAGAAGTCCTCGTTTTTCAAGGACCGCAACTTCCCCCCCTCAGTGGTCAAGAATGCCCTCGACCGTGTCTCCTGCATTTCCCGCAACTCATCCCTCACTCCCCCTCCACGCAATAACAACCAAAACAGAATCCCACTCGTCCTCACATACCACCCCATCAACCTTCGGATCCAACGCATCATCCTCCGACACTTCCGCCATCTGCAATCCGACCCCACCACCAAAGACATTTTTCCCTCCCCACCCTTATCTGCTTTCCAGAGGGACGACTCTCTCCATGACTCCCTTGTGCGCTCCACACTCCCCTCCAGCCCCACCACATCTGGCACTTTTCCCTGCAACCGCAGGAAGTGCTACACCTGCCCCCACACCTCCTCCCTCACCCCCATCCCAGGCCCCAAAAAGACTTTCCACATCAAACAGATGTTCACCTGCACATTTGCAAATGTGGTATGCTGCATCCGCTGTTCCCATTGTGGCCTCCTCTACATCGGGGAAACCAAGCGGAGGCTTGGGGACTGCTTTGCAGAACACCTACGCTCGGTTCGCGCTAAACAACTGCACCTCCCAGTCACGAACCATTTCAATTCCCCCTCCCATTCCTCAGACGACATGTCCATCCTGGGCCTCGTGCAGTGCCACAATGATGCTACCCGAAGGTTGCAGGAACAGCAACTCATATTCCGCTTGGGAACTCTGTAGCCCAATGGTATCAATGTGGACTTCACAAGCTTCAAAATCTCCCCTACCCCAACCACATCCCAAAACCAGCCCAGCTCATCCCCACCTCCCTAACCTGTCCTTCCTCCCGCCTATCCCCTCCTCCCACCTCAAGCCCCAGCCCCCATCTCCTACCTACCAACCTCATCCCGCCTCCTTGACCTGTCCGTCCTCCCTGGACTGACCTATCTCCTCCCTACCTCCCCACCTACACTCACCTTTACTGGCTCCATCCCCGCCTCTTGGACCTGTCTGTCTCCTCTCCACCTATCTTCCCCTCTATCCATCTTCTATCCGCCTCCCCCTCTCTCCCTATTTATTTCAGAACCCCCTTCCCCTCCCCCATTTCTGAATTACGGTCTCGGCCTGAAATGTCAGCCTTCCTGCTGCTCTGATGCTGCTTGGCCTGCTGTGTTCATCCAGCTCTACACCTTGTTATCTCAGATTCTCCAGCATCTGCAGTTCCTACTATCTCTAGATCATAATTAAATTGTTTTTGGGGGCTTAGAATGAGGAATGAATGTTCGCTTGGAATCTCTGGGAAATTCTTGCTGAAAGCAGACAGGTTTTCTGTTTATTGTCTCATCCAGAAGGTGGTGCCTCAGGAACTATTTTATTCTTTCAGCACCACACTCCTTTATAAACTTGAATTATATACTTGGATTGAAGGTTTAACTGTCAATTTAACTCTGAGGCAAATGTGCCACCACTGCCAACTTGGCAGGATACACACTAATTATTCTTTAAATGAAGGTGACCTTTCTAGCATTTAAGTGACAATATAATTAGTGTTTTTTGAGAAAAATCTTAATAGTCCAACATTCTCTTGCATGTTCTCTTTTGACCTTTATACAGGAACTTCCATTCAGTTGCTTCGAATCTTGTTAATTAGGAAGTTCTGGGGTTACGTACAATTCTCTTGGGTTGCCATATTATTTTGTCTGTGTTAATAATTTTTAGGTATTATAATCTTTGAAAACTGGGGCTTCTCGCTCTACCCACTTTTCTTTTTCTTTCTCTTCTCCTTTTCTCCCATTTAATGCCTTTTTCCTTCTTCTTCTCCATCTTTTTCCCTTCAACTCCCGGCTTCAGGCAACTTCTGGCGACCAATGATCCACGGCTTCCGACTGCGATTCCCACTTTCTGGCAGGCGATGATTTCCCGCCTCCATGATGATTTCTGGTGACGATTCCCAGCCTCCCGCAGCAGCCTCCTGGCGTGGAGCTAGCAACCTCCCAACCGACCACAGCAGCCTCCTGGAGTGGCATGCCATCCTCCTCCTGCAGGGGCCTCCCAGTGAGGCATGATGACCTCCCAGCCTGGTGCAGTGGTCTCCTCCCATGGAAGCCTCCCAGTATGGCGGCATACCGGCCTGGCACAGTGGCATCCCAGTGTGGTGTGCCAACCTTCTGGCCTCCTGCAGCAGACTCCTATCGTAGGTGCCTCCCATGTGGCAAAATTCCAGCTTGGTACAGTGGCCTCCTGGCATGGCATGGTGACCTCAAATTCTCCTGGCATGGCAAGGTGAGCTCACGGCCTCCCGGCCTCACAGCATGGCACGTTGCCGGCACAATATGGAGCCAGGGCCCAGTGCGGGCTGCAAGCTAAGTGCCAGCATGGTATGCTGTATTGAACTATTTTCCATAATGCTGGACATTTTATTTCTGTATTGTCTAAAATCTTGTAACCAAAGAAGCTATGCCTAGGTACTTTTGTATCTAAGTTGGTGCTGCAATTGGCGATGTATAAACTTTTCATTATACTCATTGTGTATATGTGACAATAAAGGCTATTCTATTGTATACTATTCTAGCTTGAAATGTGGGAAATAAAGAGAAAATAAGTGAAGCTGTTGAGTTGTTTCATCACTTCATCTGAATTTTCCAAGGAAAAGAGGAGAACGGCAGAATGCTGTAGGTTTTTTTTTGAGAGTTTAAATGAAGACTTATATGGATTTTTAAGCTGACAGCAAACCAAAACAAAACGGATAATGATAAATCAAAAGTGAGCAAATATATATGGTAGGTCAGAATTAAAAAGCTTTAGTTGCAGACCTTTGTCTCATAGTATCCAATTTTTAAAACATTTTATTTTTGACAATACTACTGATCAAAGTGCACACACAGTCAAAATTAGTTACCCCTTTACCAATTTTATTGGTTCTGACTGTTTGAAGACCAAAGTCCGCAATTATTATTACAATGCCTTTGTTAAAACCTTCAGTTATTTCTTGAGTAATGTTCTGTCTAACAATAGAGCTAGAGTGAGGGGACCTACAAACTACTGCCAAAAGTGATTTTCTGGCCTTTTTTACTTCTAATTCTTTCCCATTGTGATTTTACTTCCTGATCCTCTGAACCAGGATCCTTTCTCGTGTCTTTTATTATTTCTTATGTCGTCTTTTATTATCAAAGCTACCCCTCCCTTTTTCCATTTTGCTTGTCTTTTCATAATATTGGATACCCTTGAATATTTATTTCCCCAATCTTGTTTTCCCTCTAACCAAATGTTTATAATCAAAATTCGATCTAAAGCAATAATTATCTTCACCTCTGTTCGTCTGACTGTATACAGCATACCCAAAAACAAATGAGAGGATTTTAATAAAACCTGGTAAATAGATCAGGTATGGCCCAAGTGAAAAGTGATTAGATTTTGGTGAAGATATAAATCTGGACACTAGAATTTTTTAAAATATCTGTTATCATTGGAAGGTAAGGTGAATTGACTTTTTTTCAAATGTTGTGGACTGTTTTATTTAGAATATTGCTGATTGATTAAAAAGTTGGGGATTCAATTGCTATGCTAGAATTAGTCACAAATATCAAAATGCAAGCAAAATTTTCAGAGCAGATTGTTGGATATGGTTTGACTGAATCCTCCTCAGTCAGATGAGATTTCTTAAGGAGCAGATTTATTTTTCACCTTTTTAGTTACAGAGCTTTAACTAGACAATAAAGTCTTAAGAAAAGACTATAAGATTGTAATAATGTTAAGTTAGCACAGCTTGCCTGAGTATCTGCAGTCAATAAATGTAGAGCTGGAAAAGCACAGCAGGTCAGATGGAATCCGAGGAGCAGGAAAGTCAACGTTTTGGGCCGAAACCCTTCGTCAGGACTGAGGGGTGGGGGAGGGGAGCCCAGAAATACATAGAGGGAGAGGGTTAGAACTAGCAGGAGGGTAGGTGGGAGATATCTCATCCCACCTACCTGCCACCCTGCCCCGCCCCTTCCTTCTATTTCTGGGCTTCCATCCCTCTCCCCAGTCCTGACAAAGGGTTTTGGCCCAAAACATTGACTTCCCTCCTCCTCGGATTCTGTCTGACCTGCTGTGTTTTTCCAGCTCCACATTTATTGACTCTATCTTCCAGCATCTGCAGTTCTTACTGTCTCTAATGTGCAATATTGAGTGTCCTCTTGGCTAACCTGTGCCACCAGTTCATCTGTAAGAACATAAGACCATATGGAATAGGGACAAGAGTAGGCCATTTGGCCCTTCGAGCCTGTTTGGCCATTCAGTAGGATCAGGTGATTCAATGATATTCCTCACATTCACTTATCTGCATTTTCCCCCTAACCCTTCATTCCCCTACTAATCAACAATTCAACTAACTCAGCATTAAATAGATGCAAGAATACCTATATCTATTTTTATTGCAAGTGTTTCATACATTCAAATAAGAAGCTTTTTGTTTACAGTTGTTATTCCCATGGACCTTCCTTGCACTATTACTGTTACACTTTCTGTCCCTTCTGTGTTATTCTTTACCCAGATTGCTACACTACTCTGTTGCTTTAACCTTTCTCTTTAGATCTCTAAATGTCACTCTAAATGAACCTTCCCCCCTCCCACCCTTTGAGTTTAAAGCCCCATCTCTTTCTTCCAACAGTTCACAGTGCCTCAGATACTCACTCCATGATGATGATAAGGATGTCCCTTGAGGGGGTGAGACACTTAGCCCTTCCTGGATGCTCCAGATACCTAGAAGAGAACACCAGGTGAGATGTAGCCATCAGTTCATCCAATGATATTGGCACCACCAGAACCATTGACTGGTCCACATGACTACAACATCTCAGGTATCTGTCTGGATAGATCCTGCATGCTCTCCCAGATACTGCAAATGGTTGTTCAAGAACTCGACTACAGTTTCCATGGAAAAAGCTCACGTATTCTTAACCCTGAGCCATTGTGGTGCACATGAACTGAATGGAATGTCCATTTTCTGTTCAAGTCTGTGTGCCCTGCTCTCTCACTGCACCTGACAAAGGGGCTGCACTCTGAAAGCTTGTGTGATTCCAAATAAACCTGTTGGACTATAACCTGGTGTCATGTGAACTCTGACTTTGCTCAACATGCAGGGACACATGCCCTGTTGATATTGAAGGAAGAAACTCTTTGCCAGTGACTCCTGAGTTTCTGAAGCTTTACCCAACTAAGCAAACCAGTGTTTGCATTCCTTCCTCTGAGAAGAACAAAACTGAGCTCCCTCTGTCTCCAGCACCTCCTCTTCTGTCCACTCATGTAGTAGCTATTATTCTGTGCCTTCCAAGGACCCATCAAGGTGAGACTATCTGTGCTGGTGGATAGTGCACTTGTGAAGTATGACTGTGTTGCTGCATTTCTACTTTGCTCCTTTGTGCCAAAAAAGTGAGAGGAAGAGGTTTCTTTGAGTTGGACATCTGCCCGTGGGAGACACAAAAGGAGATGATGAGAGCTAGCTTTGAGGATTTAAAATTAAAGCACTGCAGAGACAGTCTACACTGCTGAGGCTGCTAAAAGTTGCCAGTGCCTTCTGTAATAATAGATGGAGTTAGTACACTGCATTGCCTATATGATCAGTTTGCCTTCTGTAGTAACCAGCTCCACCAAGAGTTCCCGTTCTCCAGACATATCTATCTCATCTTTCATCATCTTGGCTATCTCCATTGCTATCTGCTCAATTTGGGTGATGCAGTAGAAGAAGTAGAACATCTCCTCCAATCTCAGCCATGCCCCAGACATTATGGAGATTATATCATGGAAGTGATGGGGCATTGAACTCTGCAGCAGCAAGCCTTCTGCAAGATAAAAGACCTCAAAGGTGGATTTCTAACATGTCAAGAGCCGCTGACTAATGAGAATCCAGCAGCTCTTCATTGATTGGCTGTGCCAGTGGCAAGTGGTGGATACTGGCAGTAGTGCACTCACATTATATTTAGGATCCCCATGGAGCCAGATGAGTGATGGTAGGTTGGGGTTCCTTGAGTAGGGTTTGCATTGGAGGGATCAACAGCAAAAACAGGAATTGGCTGTCAGTGGACCCCTCAATCAAGCACTGAGTGTCTTTGAATAAAGGACCAGCAACGTGGAGACCTGCAACAACTCTGACTGTGTTAGCCTTTCAGTATTTTCAAATGGCTAGACCCCTGCCAGCTGCCAGATGAATACCAGTGGAGGTGGCATGAGGCGTCCAGCTGGGCATAGAATTTCCCCAGAAAGTATATTTCTCGCTCAACTGCGCTAACTCAATTTACACTGATGCTATGCGAGGCTCTGGCATGCTCAACAAATTTCCCCCAGAAGACCATTAGCAATCTCTGTGACGGCAGCCTTAGTTCAAATACCACAGACTCCAATTGGATTGTAGTCTTGGCAGTGTACCATGTGTCTACACAGAACTTGATTCACCTTAGCTACCATTGGGATGAGGGCAACATTGAATATATTGTTTTCTCCCTTTGTCTAGAGATGTGTAAATGGTGTTCCTGTAGACAAGACACTGACAATGTTCAATCTCTTGGACAAAGTGCGAGGTGAGTTGGCTGACATGCACAGTGCAGGAGTGGGCTTTCTGAGAAACCTACACCACCTAGAGCTTCACCACGAGCACCATGCACCTGAAAACTAGATTCTTACCTGCAGTGGAGAGCACAGGAATATAGGAACAGGAGGAGACCATTCACCTTGTCAGGTCTCTTCTGCCATTCAGTGAGATCGTGGCTGATCTGTGGCCTAACTCCATACACCTGCCTTTGGCTCATATCCCTTAATACTTTTCAATCTCAGATTTAAAATTAACAACTGATCCAGCATCCACTGACATTTGTGGAAGAGAGTTACAAACATCTATCATCCTTTGTATGTAGAAATGCTTCCTAACATCTCTCATGAACGTTGTGGCCTTAATTCTCAGATTATGCCCCAACTCTAGAATCTGCAACCAGTGGAAATAATTTATCTTTAATTACCCTATCTTTTCCTTATCTGAAGACTTTGATCAGGACACCCCTTAAATCAAAATTCTAAATAAAACAGGCCTAATTTGTGTAATCTCTCCCACATCGCTGTCACGTGCCCAGTTTCTGTTTCACCAAGAATGTACCAACCAAAGTCTTTGTTGCACTCCCCCACCATCGTGACCATATCTCTAGCATCTTCAGGTAGCCTAATCTGAAAGTGAAGAGGATCAAAGATCAGTCAGTCCAGTTCCCATTGAAGATACATTGGAGACAATTCTGCTGGGTACAAGATTATAAGAGATACTCCTTTCTTGGTACCATGCAGGTTTGATCAGGATGGATCACCAACTCCAGAGAAGAATTAAACAAATTGGTGATAATCTTGGACAGAATTTTGTAGTCTACATTAAGCAGTGAAATTAGCAGTCTATTTCTGATTTCCTCTTTCTCCTCTCTTCTGTTTATAGCTGACAGTGATTGTGCTTTTCCTCATGGATGCTGACATGTTGCTAGCCAGATCAAAGAATATGAAATGGACGTAGAGCCAAGTGGTAAGGTTTTTCCATTTAATACTAAGATCAATACTTATCTAGATACTGAGTGGATAAAGATACATTCTGGTTGTATGGGATGACAAATGTGTTTAGAGAAGTGGTAACACTGAACCCAAAAAGCATTTTTTAAAAAATTCTAAAATGTAATATATCAGGCAGGATAGGAGAGCAGATGGGTGGGATAGTGCAATGTTTACATTTGACAAGGCTAAGAAACTAACTGCTACGGATTAGATGTCTGTTCTGCATCTTTTCTAATTATCCTTTTGATGGCATCAATAGAAAGGAAACTTGAGCGGGTTTTACAATGATAAGAGATAAAAGGTACTGCAGATGCTGGAGAATCCGAGATAACAAGGCATGGGGCTGGATGAACACAGCAGGCCAAGCAGCATCATAG
>JAHRHZ010000266.1:44232733-44279189 GCA_024137785.1 Ginglymostoma cirratum
ACAAGGCATGGGGCTGGATGAACACAGCAGGCCAAGCAGCATCATAGACCCTCCAGGGTCTAGGCCTGAAACGTCAAGTTTTCCTGCTCCTATGATGCTGCTTGGCCTGCTGTGTTCATCCAGCCCCACGCCTTGTTATCTCGGGTTTTACAATGCGCAGCTTTTATGCTACCACCAATTTTTTACCTTTGCCAAAATGAAAATTATCCCCAGCGTTTCCATAAATCTTTTCCTGCAAGTAAATTTTCCCCTGAATGCCACCAATTTTACCCTCTGTTATGAAGCCAGAGTCATAGAGACATACAGAATGGAAATAGACCCTTCAGTCCAACTCGTCCATGCCAACCAGACATCCCAATCTGACCTAGTCTCATTTGTCAGCATTTGGCCTATATCCCTCTAAGCTCTTTCTATTCGTATACTCATCCAGATGTCTTTTAAATATTGCAAGAGCACCTGCCTCCACCATTTCCTCTGACAGTTCATTCCATACACGCACCATCCTCTATGTGAAAAAGTTGCCTTTTCAGGTCCGTTTTAAATCTTTCCCGTCTCATTGTAAACCTACGCCCGCTACTTTTGAACACTACCAACCTTGGAAAAAAGCTTAACTTTTCACACTATCCATGCCCCTTATGATTTTATAAAACTCTATAAGGTCACCCCTCAGCCTCTGATGCTCCACGGAAAAAACCCCAGCCTATTCAGCCTTTCCCTATAGCTCAAACTCTCCAATCCCAGCAACATCCTTGTAAATATTTTCTGCACCCTCTCAAGTTTAACGACATCTTTCCTATCGAAGGGCAACCAGAATTGCATACAGTATTCTATAAATTGGCCTCACCAATGTCCTGTACAGCCATAACATGATATCCCAACGTCTGTACTCAATGTTTTGAACAATGAAGGCAAGTGTGTCAAACGCCTTCTTCACCAGCCTATTTACCTGCAACTCCACTTTCAAGGAACTATGCATCTGCACCTCTGGGTCTCTTGTTTGACAAGACGCCCCAGGGCCCTACCATTATGTGTATAAGTTCTGCCCTGTTTTGACTTTCCAAAATGCAACATCTCACATTTATGTCAATTAAACTCCACCTGCTGCGCCTTGGCCCATTGACCAATCTGATCAAGGTCCTGTTGTACTCGGAGATAATCTTCTTCATAGTCCACTATATCACCTATTTTGGTGTTATCTGCAAACTTACTTACCATTCCTCCTACATTCACATTCAAATTATTTATATAAATGACAAAAAGCAGTGAACCTAGCACCAATCCTTGTGGGACACTGCTGGTCACAGGGCCTCCAGCCTAATAAGCAACCCTCAGTCACCACCCTCTCTCTCCTACCTTCTAGCTGATTTTGTATCCAATTGGCCAGTTCCCCCGGATCCCATGTGATTTAATCTTACTAACCAGCCTACCATGTGGAACTTTGTCGCTATTAGATCAATTCTTCTCCTTCAGGTACAAAATCTTCCTTATAGGTTGTATTTTCAGTAAGCTTGCACAGAAAATTGTTACATTCAGACAAGGTATTAAACGACTTCTTCAATTCAATCACGTCATCAATAATTGATTGATTAATTTGTAAACGCTTTTTTGTATTTTATGCATTCCATTTCTGAATTAAAGCAGCAAAGATAATGTCTAATGCAATAAATTCCAAGGTTGTCCTTCCCTACCTCAGCCTGTCAAGAATACAACATATCATCCAAAAGCATGTGAGGCCAGCTATGTTCACCTTTTCTACTTCAACATGACAGACAGTGCCAGGTACCCAGCAATCCATTCTACTTTATCCCTTCTTCTCATGACATGGTTCATTTATTCCACTTAGAATGTTAATTTCTTGATAGATGCAATAGTTTTATCTTTATAAGTATCCTTTTGTTTTGTTAGACTATTATTTTCTAGTCTTTATAAGAAACTGTGGTACAAAGACATTATTGTTTATTACCATGAATCTGACCCTTAGGAATTATAATGTTTGCTTAAGCAGCCTTATCAATTAAAGGCAAGCTCAGTAAACTGTTATTTAATTACTATTACATCCTGAGACTTGCTTCTAATTCATATATGGCTTTCTGTGGATTACTGCAAAACAGATTTCATAAATTAATATCTTTGTCTACATCTGTTGTGCTGCTTTTAATAGATTGAGTTTTGTAACCTGTTTCTACATGTTTGTACTTTAGACTTAATATTTCCAAACATGACATTTGTAACCAACAATTCTTTTCCATTTGCTTGAAATTAGACAACATTCTTGATTTCATTTTTCACCTCAAAGTGGTGGTAGTTGTTCAAATTAAACATTTAAATTGTGGCTATTTGTATTTAATGGATTCCACGTGTAAAGTAATGTCACTGGGTATGTGGGGTATTTTGGCTTCTTCACACAAAGGAAGCTATGCCACAAAGCATGATTTTTTTAAACTAATCTAATCATTGGTGAACATGGGAAAATGTAATGCCTTTAAGAAATCAGTCACTCAAATTTTTTGTTCATCGTCAGTTTATCTCTAATTCTGAATGGATTTGACTTTTGTAGTGAAACTATGTTTCTATTTAATCGATTTAAATATTATTTCTCATTGTTCTTTTCCATTTTGTTTGTAAACTTCTTGTAGCTAACTTGGTGGAATTCCTTCATTCAAAGTAATCATTTAATTATCTTTTGTAATGGGTTTTTCAAAGCCTGCAGTTAAACGTCTGTCATCATTAGTTAGTCTGCCCCTTTTAGTGTAATTTCCTCTGATGGCAAATAAACGTTAATCAGGATTGCCCTGTTTCTACAGAAGTATTCATGTAGTGGTTCAGCAAAGAATGTTAATGCTGCTAAAGTGTGGGCGTATGTCAAAAACACAAATGGTATTAACATCCACTTCACTTTATTACAGTAGGGTCCTCAGGGTTCTACATTTTTCAGATGATAATGAGTTGTGTATTTCAATGGAGGTGACATTCTGGGCATAAAGTACAAAATCAAGAAGTTGAGAGCCAAAGTTCAGTTGACTTCCAGCAGGCATAACGTTTTAATGGAAAGCTTAGTAATTAGCATGGGATGTATAATATCCCCTGGTTATATTTTAATAGATCTTCATGCCCGGTGGCAGTGACGAATGCCAGAAAATGTATTCTGCTCCGTTCATCCTGAAATTACATGCTGAATGTTCAACTGTAACTGAAGCTACGCTTATATCGACATGTAATTTTTTTCTGCTATATTTAGAAATTGGAAAATTTTATTCAGTTTTCTCCAAAATAATGTGCCTAATACAAATGAAGATTATTATCGCTCTTTCATTTTGTACATTATTTTCTCATACCTGCTAAAATAACCTAATAAATTCTATTTGATTAAATATGGACCAATTAATTCATATATTGACATTTTGGACCTGGTCATTTCAGTGATGGATAAGTAATAAATGTAGTTGGGGGATTTCAGTCAGCAATTGCAGAACTTGGTTTCACCATATATTATGGTATGTAGTTCTGTTTTAAACACAATCCCCACCAGAAGTCGGCTTGATTGATGGATTTGGTTTCTAGTCAGGTAGGAAGGGCTCTGGAGCAGTTTCCTGAAGCGGCTAGTGAGAACACGGTGATGGAGAAATCTAATCCTGTGAGAGGTCTGAACACTGGGGATGGGTCTCTAATGCTAGGAGAAAGCATTTCATCAAACTGGGGAAGAGCATTTGGATCAGACAATTGATATGGATGATGGTCTGATCCCAGGGAAGGAGGGAAGATTTAGGAAGTGTTACAAAGAACTTCTGCTCCTCCGGGCCCACAGGAGGAGCAGTAACAGCTAGTGATATTTCCCTGAAGCTGTCCTCCCCTCCCTTGAACTGACACAAAATCACATTTCCTGGGAAACACAGCTGGCTGGAAGACAATTGTGGACTGAAGAGATTTGTAATGGAAGAATTGGAGAAAGGGTAGAGCTCTCAAACTGTTGAGGGACTGGAGAGATTACAGAGACAGGAAGGAACCAGGTTTGAAACCAAGATTGCGAATTTCGAAATTGGATAATGGACTAGCAACACCTTAATGTAGGTTCACAAGCAAGTTGGATAACCAGAGATTGATATTGTTTTTGGATAATTTAAACATTATGGATGGGGGAATTAGAGAGGTTAACCAGGTGAGCATTGGATTGGTACAGTTTAGAAATAACAAAGGCGCGGATGAGGGTATTAGTGGTAAATGAAGCAATGCAAGTGTAAGGATGGTCAGACTGGTTATATGAGTATTCAAGGTTCTGATCATTCAGACATTGGTCAGGGAGAAGGATGAAATGAATGGTTAGACGATGGAGTTTGTGGTTAGAACTAAAGGCCACGGAGCAGTGTTAGCTAAAATTCCCTCCTTGTTGTAAAACAGGTTACTTGGTTATTTACTTTTTGTTTGTGGAATTTTACTGTACACTTTTTTTTGATGTGTTTGTTTATGCAACATTGTTGTCTATATCTGGAAAATAATTTGTTATTTAGAAGTGTTTTGGAAAGTCTCAAAGATGTGATAAAATGCTGCATGAACACAAGTATTTAATTCCTAATTCTGTTTCAGTGTATCAAATGTGCAACTGTTCGGTGTTCTTAGAGGCAGGCATATGTAGTGATGAGTTCGAGAAATTCAGCATGTAACATGTTGAATTATAGTTTCACTGTGGCTCAGTTGTTAGCACTGCTGCCTCACAGCAGCAGGAGCCCAGGTTCAGGTAACAGTCTGTATAGAGTTTGCACATTCTCCATGTGTCTGTGTGTGTTCTCTCCGGGTGCTCCGGTTTCATCCCATGGTCCAAAGATGTGCAGGTTAGGTTGATTGGCCATGCTGAATTGCCCATAGTGACCAAGCTAGGTGGATTGACCATGGGAAATGAAGGGATGGGGGGAGGGGGGGGGTGCGGGGGGGTGGAATGCTGTTTGGAGGGTCAGTGCAGACTCAGTGGGCCAATTGTTCTGCTTTCACACTGTAGGGATTCTATGAACATCCCAATTTTCCAACATAGTAAGCACACTTTTGCCTTATTTCTGTTTGCCTTCTAGCTTCATTGTTGCAATGCATCCAAGTAAAAGTGGCCCCAGCTGGTACACATTATTCAGAATACTTGATTACAATTGTGTTTTGAAACCCATCTGGGCCTTTTTTTGTGAAACTTGGCTATAATGAAGGCAGCAGGAAGCAAACAGAATGTTGTCATCTATGAGCAAAAGAAAATAAGTCAAGGCTTTAAGCTATATCTCAGCCATTCAGTTTAACATATTTCAACATGCACTGCAGAGGATATGTTTTGTGAGAATGCAAATTTTTTTGTTTCAAGATCCCATCCCAAATTAAGTCACCAACCCTGTAAAATTGGAATCCCATGTGATTAAATTCTTCCTTATAGAATTTGACTGCATTCAGTGTTTGGTTTTACCTTTTATTTGACTAGATCAAGTCTTATATCAAGTGATCTTTATCTACCAAATGCTGGTCACAATGATAATAATGTATTGATTGCAGCAAGGCGGAAAATAGTGATGCAAACTAAGTACAGTCTCATCCTGTCCCGGGGGTATTATGTTTAAACCTATATATAGTTTTGTTCTGTTGAAAAGGTTAAAGGGGCAGTCTAACGGGCTAGCAGTAAGCTAAACATTCATTTATCATCCCAATTGCTGTAGGTTCAAGTTGCGAAGATAACTGTCATTTCATTCCGCCTTCAATAATTGAAATGAATTTTATTCAGCTGCAGGTTTCACAACTCAATGCCACATTTTGCACCTGCAGGGTATTCCATCTAAGATTGAGAAAGTGAGGGCAAATATTCTTGATCATGCTTCATAAATGTAAAACTTTCCTTCTCACTTATTCAAGTTTGTTTTCTCTCTCATTTCATCATGAGTGCAGGATATAGCTGTTCTATTTTACAGTAAAGATAGATCTAAAAGAGACAAAACAGGATGCATCCATGAAGCTGAAATATTTTTAAAATCATCCAACTAGCGAGTGATTTTACAAAATGAGGGACCCATGGGTGCAACGCTGTGTTCTTGGAATTGGCAAGGTAGGAAGCAGACAAGTCACTTAATAACATCAAATGTTGAGAATCATAGAATCCTTACAGTGTGGAAACAGGCCATTCGGACCACCAAGTCCACACCAACCTTCTGAAGAGAATCCCACCCAGACCCATCCCCCCACCCTATCCCTGTAACCCTGCATTCCCTAATGCAACTAACCTACACATCCCTGAAAACTGAGGGCAACTTAGCATGGCCAATCCACCGAGCCTGCACATCTTTGGACTGTGGGAGGAAACCAGGGCACCCAGGTGAAACCCACACAGACACAGGGAGAATATGCAAACTCCGCACAAACAGTCGCCCCAGGTTGGAATCGAACCCGGGTCTCTGGCGCCGTGAGGCAGCAGTGCTAACCACTGAGCATTAGGTGAGACAGTGTCGGAATGGAATGCTACTGCCTCTCACCTCCACCAGAACGAAGTTTGGGGAGTGAGGGGCCATAGTAATCTTCTCACTCACTGCCAAAAATAGCTGTAAAATTTTAGTGAAGGGGCTCAGCCTGCTGTCTTGGAGATTAACTCAGCAGTCAGCAGGTCGGTCACAATATGTTAAATTTTGAATCATTAGCAAGTATATTGGCAATGTGTTCTGAGGAAAGATCACTGGATCTGAAATGTTAATTCTGATTTCTCTCCACAGATGTTGCCATGCATTCTGACAACGATAGAGGAGGTGTGGTTAGTAAGTTTGCAAATGACACCAAAATTGGATGTGTAGCGGACAGCGAAGAAGGTTACCTCACAGTACAACAGGACCTTGATCAGATGGGCCGATGGGCCGAGGAGTGGCAGATGGAGTTTAATCTAGATATGGTGCTCCATTTTGGTAAGGCAAATCAGGGGAGGAGTTATACACTTAATGTAAGGTACTGGGTAGTGTTGCCGAACAAAGGGACCTCGGAGTGCAGATTTATAGTACCTTGGACGTGGAGTCTCAGGTGACAGAGTAGTGAAGAAGGCATTTGGTATGCTTGCCTTTATTGGAAGTATAGGAAGTTGGGAGGTCATGTTGCAGCTGCATAGGACATTGGTTGGTCACTTTTGGAATTCTGCATTCAGTTCTAGTCTCCCTGCTGTAGGAAAGATGCTGAGGAACTTGAAAGGGTTCAGAAAAAATTTACAAGGGTGTTACCAGAGTTAGAGGGTTTGAGTTATAGGGAGAGGTTGAATAGGCAGGGGCTATTTTCCCTGGAGTGTCAGAGGGTAAGGGTTGACATTATAGAAGTTTATAGAATCATGAGGGGCATGGAGAGGGTGAATAGACCAGGTCTTTTGCCCTGGGTAGAGGATGCCAAAACTAGAGGGCATAGGTTTAAAGTAAGAGGGGAAAGATTTAAAAGAGACCTAAGGAACAACTTTTTCATGCAGAGGGTGGTGTGTGTATGGAATGAACAGCCGAAGGAAGTAGTGGAGGCTGGTACAATTACAACATTTAAAAGGCATCTGGATGGGTACATGAATAAGAAGTGTTTAGATGGATATGGGACAAATGCTGGCAAATGGGACTAGCTTAATTTAAGATATCTGCTTGGCATGGATGAGTTAGACCAAAGAGTCTTAATTAGAATCCCTACAGTGTGGAAAGAGGCCATTCAGCCCATCAGGTCCACACTGACCCTCCAAAGAGCATCCCACCCAGACTCAGTCCCCTACCTTATCCCTGTATTTCCCATGGTAAACCCAACTAACCTACTCATCCCTGGACACTTTAGCTTGGCCAACCCACCTAATCTACACATCTTTGGACTGTGGCAGGAAACCCACACAGACACAGAGCAAATGTACAAACTCCACACAGACAGTCACCCAAGGCTGGAATTGAACCCAGGTCCTTGGTACTGTGAGGCAGCAGAGCTAACCACTGAGCCACAGTTTGTTTCTGTGCTGTACATGCCCAAGAGTCTATGGCTCTGTAACTGGACTGATTTCAGTTTTATGTTTCTTAACCAGATTAGTAAGTAGTCTAATTTCTTTGAAAGTTTTAAAACAAATGCACACCTCAAAGAATGTCACACCAGGAAATTCTTTCATGCAGTGTAACATAGTGAATTCATAACAGGCAATTTAAAATAACAACGCAATAATTGGTGAATGGTGGGCAGAACGCAGCCATGATTCACCCAGTCTTGGGCTCTGAAGAAGCCAGACTCAAAAATGTTATCTCTGTTTCTTGTTTCATTGATGCTACCAGACTTGTTGAGCTAGACCTCCAGTGCAGTGATTGTAACAATGTCAGCCAGATAGACCTCATAGAATGAGTTCCCTAATTGGGACTGTTAGCCTAGTCCAATCAGGGAGCCGTGACTGATAGAGTGTCAGAGGTTCTGCTCACTCTGAGAAAGCTGGATGAGTGTCAAGTACTAGGTACATGTAAATAAAGTGTGATGGGATACTGTCCTCTGTGGAGTTATTTCATCCAGCACTCTTTGTGGTTAATTCACCAAGTCTTGTTCACCTGTGATCCAAATTATTATTTACATTCCTTTGTCGGGAAACAGGTAGGCAGCTGTTGCAATTTATTGGCTTTGGGAAGAAGGAAAATTTGAAAGGCAAAGAGAAAGGAGTTAGTTTATTTTTTGTGGGTCCAGAGACCCCACAAACCATAATGTGTGCTAATTTGGCCATTCACAACTTCTACCCAGGGCAAAAGACCTGGTCTATTCACCCTCTCCACAACTTCATGTGTGCATGATGCATGCCACAACTCTCTAACTTTGAAATTACCATTTTTTTAATTTCATAGGACCAATTTTTAATGTTACAAATAGTTCACTACATGAAAGAGGTGGGTGGTCCAAATTGCCCACTCAGGACCCTACATAATCTGGTAGTTAAGTGGAACACCACCATCAATACGGCAGCAAACTGAAGGGATTTTCAAAGATTAGGTGGAATGAGATTATAAGGGTCTGTTATGGTGCAGTGTATTGTCCCTATCTCTGAGCCAGGAGTCCCTGGTGCTCCAGAGATGTCCAAAAACATTCCTGAATAGGTTGATTAGCAAATACCTAGAATGAGCTTGTAGAGTGATGCGAAGGTGTTGCGAGGACCTGAATTTAAATCTCCAAAGACAAGGAGCCAATTAATGTCGTCAGTAAGCAAGAGATATTATGCAAATGTGGTGAAGCCAGGTATTAATTACAAATAGTCATAGACTATGGTGACTTCATATTGTCAACAAGAATATGTAACTACTTCAACAATCTTACATATCTGTATTCAGGCTTTATTTGGCTGATGAATGTCTCTCCTTATTTCCCACTCCCATTGGTTCCTTTAGCCACAATCCCATTCTTTGTTAAAACTTCCAAGTGTCTTTCTTCTGCCTCAGGATGTTCACTTTTTCCAATATCCTGAAAAACACTCTGAGACATCTGTGCATGAAAGTACCACAAAAAAAATCTACATTTAAGTGTTAAAAACTGTAAATGCAAAAACAATAGTATCCTGAATATATCTAAATTACATTTATTAGATATTAAGATTTTAAACTAATTTGGCAGGGTTGTGGGACCCAAGAGAGAATTGTAGAGGAGAATGCCACGTTTCCCAAGAGACAGCTCATATTAGTATAAATAATAGCAAGTTAATAGGTGACGATAGAATAAGGGTAAACTTAACAAAGTCTAAAACAGAGATAAAAGGTACTGCAGATGCTGGAGAATCCGAGATAACAAGCATGGGGCTGGATGAACACAGCAGGTCAAGCAGCATCATAGGAGCAGGAAAACTTGACGTTTCGGGTCTAGACTCTTCATCAGAAAATCTAAAACTGAGTGACTGTGCAGTACATAAATGCATAAGTACAGTAAATATGATTGGGCAGTTACAGAAGCAGATTATACTGTGGAAATATGATATTGTGGTGATAACAGAGATCTGGCTCAAGGAAGGGCGAGACTAGGAATTAAATATTCCTGGGTATAATTTGTTCAGGAAAGATGGACAAGGAAAGGAGGGGGGTAACAGTGGTGGTTAAGGAAGACATAGCAGTCCTAGTGAAAGAGGTTATTTCAGAAGGTTCAAAGACAGAGTCAATTTGACTAGAGCTAAGTAATAAAGAGATACAATTATATTGCTCGATGTAGTCTATAGACCACCAACTAGTGGAGAAGATCTAGAGGAGAATTGGCATGGAAAGTACAGAGAAATGCCAACATTACAGAATGGTTATATTGGAGGACTTCAATTACCCAAATATAGATTTGGATATTGGTAGTGAAGGGTCAATGAGAGACAAGTGTTTCTAGAATGTGTTCAGAGGAGTTTCCTAAAGCAGTATGTGTCCAATTCAAGAAGAAACGATGCACTGTTGGAGCTGGTCCTTGGAAATGATGAAGGCTGAGTGGATCAAGTGCCAGTGGCAGAGAAATTATGAGACAGTGATTTTTTTTAGTTCAGGATAGTGGTGGAGAATGATGTCCAACAATCCAGAATGAGAGCACTCAGTTAGTGGAGAGTTGACTTCAATGGGGCAAAAGCAGAGCTGTATAGAATTGATGGGAACAAGAGGTTGGTGGGTAAAACAATGACTGACCAATAAACCACCTTCTAAGAAGAAATGGTTTGGATACAGGCAAGGTATATTCCTTCAAATGGGAAAGGTAGGATAAACAAATCCAGGTCTGAGGGAGGGTCACCTGACCCAAAACGTTAACTCTGTTTTTCACTTCACAGATGCTGCCAGACCTGCTCAGCTTTTCCAGCACCTTTATTTTTGTTCCTGCTTCACAGCATCCACAGTTCTTTCAGTTGTTTTAATCAAATCCAGAATTCACTGGATGACAGAGGGGTTTGAAATTGAGAACCAAGAGGAATACTGAAAGTTTATAGGAGTACTGACAAAATAAATAAGAGCAGCAAAGAGGAACTATATGTAAAGAAAGAGCTAACATAGAGGGAAATCTCACAGTATTCAATGGACATATAAACAGTAAAAGAGTGACGAAAGGAGGAATAGGGCCACTTAAAGGCCAAAATGGCGACTCACACATGAAGACAGTGGGTATGGCCGATGTGTTGAATAAATACTTTGCATCTGTCTTTATGAAATAGGAACATGCTGCCCAGGCCAGAGTGACAGAGGAGGAAACTCTATCACTATAAGAGTTTAAAATTAATAAGGAAGAAGTATTAGATTGCCTGTTGATGTTTAAGTTGACTAAGACACGCAACCAAATGAGACGCATCCATGAATTTTGAAGGAAGTGAGGGTAGACACTGTGGAGTCACTGATTGAAAACTTGCAGTCTTCCCTGGACTCAAGAAGGAGTTGCCAGAAGAATGGAGAACTGCAAACATTATGGTCTTGTTCAAGAAAGGGTGTAAGTATAATTCAGCAATTACAGATCAGTCATCTTAACATTGGTGGTGAGGAAACAATGATTCAGCGCAGAATGAGTAATCACATGGAAAGAGGTGTGTTGATCAGAAATGGTCAGAATAGATTTCTAAAGGGGAAATCATGTTTAACTAACTTTCTGGAAGTTTTTGAAGAGGTAACAATAAGGGTTGATGAGGTTATCGCTGTTAACGTGACACACATGGATTTCCAGAAGGGGTTTGATCCATTTCACACAATAGACTTGTGAGGAAAGTTATAGATTAGGTGTGAAAGGGATACTAGCACCATGCATAAAACATTGGTTGAGTGACTGGAAACAAAGAGTACTGGCCCTTGGACATTTTTTGGGCCAGAGAAAGGTTTGTAGAAGAGTTCCAAAGGTTTGGTATTGGGAACAAAAACAAAAGTTGCTAGAAAATCTCAGCAGGCCTGGCAGAATCTGTGAAGAAAAAAATCAGAGTTAGTGTTTTGGGTCCAGTGACCCTCCCTCAGAACACTGGGACCTTTACTTGGAAGAATTGTAAACTGTGAGGAGGACAAGTGTGGAACTCTGAAAGGACATTGGCAAGTTGGTGGCGTGGGCAGATAGGTGACAGGTGAGCTTCAACACAGAAAGGTGTGAGGTGATGTATTTCTATTGGAAGAAGATTGAAAGATGACATAAAATAAGGAGTACAATTCTAAAGAGGGAAACAACAGAGGGACCTGAGTGTATATTTCACAGATCGTTGAAGGTGACAAGACAGGTGGAGAGAACAATTAATAAAGTATACTTGTTCTTAGCTTTATTAATAGGGTGTAAATTAGAAGAACAAGAGTAAGGAGGTGACATTGAACTTGTATAAGACACTTGTTAGACCTCAGCTGGAGTATTGTGTGTAATTGTGGATGCCACATTATTTGAAAGATGTGAATGCATTGTAGAGATTGCAGAAGTGGATTAGAGGAACGGTTCCAGGAAGGAGAAACTTCAGTTATGAGAATAGATTGAAAAAGTTGGGACTGTTCTCTTTGTTGGAGAGAAGAAGACCAAGAGGAGATTTGTTAAAGGCTTTCAGAATTGAGTGGATGTGGTAAAGTAGGTCTGGGGAAGCCTTTTCTGCTGATAAAAGGCACAAGAATGAGAGGGCATAGATTTAAAATGATTTGCAAAAGAAGCAAGGATCATGTAAGAATAAACATTTTCACTGAGTGAGTAGTTAGGGCATGGAATGCGCTAGCTGGGAGTGTGATGGAGGTAGGTTCAATTGAGGCATTCCAGAGGGAATTGCATGATTATTCAGATAGATATATAGATAGTGTGCAAGGGTATGGGGAGAAAGCAGAAGGTTAGCAAGAGGTAATGAATAGGTGAAGGTATGTTGGGCTGAATGGCCTCCTTCTGGTTGAATGGCAGTAACGCTTCTGTGATTCCTGCCAGCAGAGACAAATGACCTTGGGTTACTTCACTTTTTACATTTTTTATGTGATCGAACACAAGATGGGATTTTCATAACTATAATCTAAATTACTGAATGGCTTCAGCAAAATAAGTGGACTTCTTAGGCCGAGAGTAACATGACAAATCATGCCTATCCAACACCTGACAGCCTGCAGCAAAATGACAGAGAAAAGCAGAGGTTTTCTCTTTCCGTCAGGTGGCCATCAGTTGGTAATAGCAGGAGCAGATGTTATTACACAACTTCTGTCAAATACAAAGGTGTATGATTCACCAACTAAAGAAAGCATCTTTGTGCCTTACAGCAGACTACAAATTGAGCTTTATTCATTGAGAGAAAGCACTTATCTCTATTGCAGTTTTCCCCTGAAAAATTAGCTTGTCCCAGCCAGGAGGGACTGGAGGCCTCTTTCAGAGACAGTGATTGATGAGCATTTGGATATGTTGAAGGCAAATCTGTGATGGTTGTTTATTGTAATGAGAAGGCACGGGGTCTGGGAATGGTTTGGGTGTAAGAGTCACACAATCCAGACAGTTCTGTAGTGTTTATTCATTGCTACATGCTTCATTGTTTATTTCTGAAGGGAGTTCTGAGCAATCTTGTGCAGGTTATTTCTTGAAAAGTTATGCCATCACTGCAAACTTATGGTAATCCTCTGGTATGATAGTTGCTATAAATCAGAGATGTCAGAACTGAAAGTTACTTCCAGCCAAAAAAAATGTATTTGTGAAATAGAATCAAATATGCCTAAATACCCATTTAACCCCTGATATTACGAAGAAATTTCAAAGCTGCTCTTGCATTGCTCTCACAGTTTGTGGCATCATGATTTGATTAGATTACAATATTGTTATAATATGGTTTAGTTTTAGCTCATCTGTTCAGATAAGCTCAAGATTGGATCCAAGGTGTGTCTTCAAACAGTACTTATTAACAGTATGCCTAACTCTGTTTGCATCATGCATCCCTGCCTACAGCTGCTCTAGTTTTAACTTTATAGCAAGCTCTTTGTAACTGCCTTGCAAATTTGTTCCTCTATATCTTTCCCACTAGTTTATAACCTTTATACCTTGAGCTATATAATTGCATTTCATTCCTTTCATATAACCAAATAGATTCTGTCCTTGACCTCAAGGCAACATCCTCTCCCTCCAGAACTGCATTATTATTCTTAGTCGATACTATTACAATTCCTCCTTTCCTTTCTTTCCATCTTGTACCCAGGAATATTTAATATCAGTCGTGCCCTTCTTTGATTTAAGGTTTCTGTTATAAGAACAGCACATGCAACTTGCCAATCTTATTTACCACATTCCACATTTTCACAAATATGCACAGTAGCCCTGATATAGACTTCATTATTTTCCTTTTTGCCCTGAACTCCACCTAATACCTCACTATTTAATAATTTAGTATGACCTTTCTCTCACTCAATATTCTCACCTTAATATCTCTCTCCAGTATTATTAATTTCCTTACTCTTGCTCAGTTGGTTTAGATCTTTCCCAATAACACCAATTGTCCCACAAAGAAATTGATCCTGGCTCTGTTTTGGTGAAACTCATTTGAATTGTACAGGTTGTAACTCCCTCAGGCCTGAACCCAATTCCCTAAGAATCTAAAGCCCTTTCTTTTATACCACCTCTCCAGCAACACATTCATCTGCTCTATATTTTAATTCCTAAACTCACTTGTGCGTTGTACCAGGACTGATCCAGAGATTATTTCTATTGAGGTCCCATTTGCTAATTTCCTATCTCAGTCCTTAAATTCTGACTGCAAGACCACATCTCTCCTTTTACCAATGTCATCAGACAGCTGTTCACTCACCACCTTCCGGGTGCTTTACAGCTGTTCATTGACATCCTTGAGTGTGATGGCTGGAAGGCAATATAACGTCCTGAATTCATGTCTGTGACCGCATGTATATTTCCTGTATGTTTCTACTTAACTGACTCTGGTCAACCATTTCTTCTTTCACTGCATACTCTTAAGTTATGGCATGACCACATCTGTAAAATGTGCTGTTTGAAAAACCTTTAACTTCACATATATGCCACGGTGAAAAAGATCTTCAAACACCAAACTCCAGAGTTTGGATGCTGCAGCTGCTCCTGGTTATCTGTTCACAGGAAATGTCCTGGAGTTCTCACATGGAGCAGGATGTGCACTCCAGGAGTCAGAGCTAGTCTGTCATTCCTCTTAGATAAAAAAAATTTAGACTTTTAAAAGAAGAGCCTCAATCGACCACTTCTCTTCTGTTATAACTTAAAAATAGGGAGCTCAATTGTAATGCTTTACTGGACAATAATTATCAGAAAAAGTTTCAATATTCCAGTTCCTTAGACTAAATTCCTTACTTTGGAAAAAGACTACAGTATTCACCAGCTAATCAACTCATAGCCTTCCTGTGATATCACAGTTTGACTTTTATTTGCTCTCCCACCTTCAGACTGATGCTGACCAGGTTCACATCCTTCCCCGACTGTTTCAGATTGATCCTGACCTGTTTCACACTCCTCTCACACTGCTTCAGATTGATCCTGATTTGCCGTGCTCACTTCGCAGGCAATAGTGGTTATTGGACAACTAGAGAGAAAAGGTACCTAGAACAGAACGACCAGGAATAGAGTCTTTGTCCCACCATGTATGTGCCAACCATAATGCCACTCTAAATTAATCCTAACTACCTGCACATCGTCCATATCTCTCTATTCCCTGTCTGTTCATGTGTCTGCCTAAATGCCTCTTAAATGTTGCTATCATGTCTACCACTCTCCTGGCAGCACATTCAGGGATCTACTGCCATCTGTTTCATTAGACCTGTGTCACACATCTCCTTTAAACTTTTTTCCTCTCGTCTTAATCCTATGTCCCCTAGTATTTGACATTTCCACCCTAGGATAAAGACTCTATTTATCCACTCTATCCATGCCTCTCATAATTGTATATGCTTCTATCAGCTCACACCTCAACTTCATTGTCTTGCAAAAACTATCCAAATTTGCCCAACCTCTCCTTATACCTAATATAGTCCAATCCAGGCAATATCCTGGTAAATCTATTTTGCACCTCCTTCAAACCATAACAGCATAAGATATAAGAGCAGAAATTAAGCCATTCAGCCCATCGAGTCTGCTCCACCATTTAATCATGGCTGATAAGTTTCTCAACCCTATTTTCCTACTTTCTCCCCAAACCCTTGATCCCATTGACAATCAAGAACCTATCTATCTTCATTTTAAATATATTCAATGACCTGGCCTCCACAGTCTTCTGTGGTGGTGAATTTCATAGATTTGTCACTCTCTGGCTAGAGAGGTTTCTCCTAATCTCCCTTCTAAAGGGTCGTCCCTTTGCTCTAAGGCTGTGCCCTTGGGTTCTCGTCTCTCCTACCTATCTTCTGAACGTCCACTCTGTCCAGGCCTTTCAATATCCTGTGAGTTTCAATTAGAATCCCCCCTCCTTCTAAACTCCATCGTGTATAGACCCAGAGTCCTCAAACGTTCCTCCTTTGTTAAGCTTTTCATTCCTGAGACCATTCTCATGAACCTCCTCTGAACCCACTCCAGGGCCAGTATATCTTTCCTGAGGTATGGGGCCCAAAACTGCACACAATACTCCAAATGTGGCCTGACCAGAGCCTGTAGAGCCTCAGAAGTACACCCCTGCTTTTATATTCAAACCCCTCAAAATAAATGCTAAAGTTGCATTTGCCTTCCTGACTACTAACTCAACCTACACGTTTACCTTGAGAGAATCCTGGACTAGAACTCCAAAGTCTCTTTGCACTTCAGACTTTTGAATTTTCTCCCCATTTAGAAAATAGTTCATGCTTCTATTCTTCTTACCAAAGTGCATGACCTCACACTTTCCCACGTTGTACTCCATCTGCCATTTCTTTGTCCACTCTCCTAACCTGTCCAAATTGTTCTGCAGCCTCCCTGCCTCCTCAATACTACCTGTCCCTCCACCTATCCTTGTATCGTCTGCAAACTTAGCCAGAATGCCGTCAGTTCCTTCATCTAGACCAGTAATGTATAAAGTGAAAAGTTGTGGTCCCAACACTGATCCTTGTGGAACACCACTTGTCACTGGCTGCCATCCTGGGAAGGACCGTATTATTCACACTCTCTACTTTCTGCCAGACAGCCAATCATCTATCCATGCTAGCACCTGGCCTCTAACACCAAGGGCCCTTATCTTACTCAGCAGCCTCCTGTGCAGCACCTTGTCAAAGGCCTTCTTGACTTCCAGATAGATAACATCTATTGGTTCTCCTTGGTCCAAACTATTTGTTACTTCCTCAAAGAATTCTAACAGATTTGTTAGGCATGACCTCCCCTTGATCAAGCCATGCTGACTTTGCCCTATTTTACCATGCACTTCCAAGTATTCATAAATCTCATCCTTCACAACGGACTCTAAAATCTTACCAACAACCGAGGATAGACTAATCGGCCTGTAATTTTCAGTCTTTTGCCTTACTCTCTTTTTAAATAGGTGTGTCATGTTAGCAGTTTTCCAATTGTCTGAGCCCTTCCTTGACTCTAACGATTCCTGAAGGATCACCACAAACGCTTCCACCATCTAAAAACCAAAAGAACGACGGAAGCTGTAAATCAAGAACAAAAACAAAGCTGCTGGAAAAGCTTAGCAGGGCTGGCAGCATCTGTGAAGGAGCAAACAGAGTTAACGTTTCGGGTCCAGTGACCCTTCCTCAGAAATCAGGTTCTGAGGAAGGATCACTGGACCTGAAACATTAACTCTGTTTTCTCGCTTCCACGATCTTTTCAGCTATCTTCTTTAGCACTCTGGGGTGTAGTCCATCTGGTCCTGGTGACTTATCCACCTTCAGACCATTCAGTTTTTCTCACACCATCTCTGTGGTGATGGCCACCATACTCAGGTCTGCCCACCCCTATGCCCCGACTCTCTTGAAGTTTTGGGATATTACTCGTGTCTTCCACCGTGAAGACTGATGCAAAGTAATTATTCAGTTCCTCAGCCATTTTCTTGTTCCTGACTACTATTTCTCCAGTGTCATTTTCCAGTGGTCCAATGTCCACTTTTGCCTCTCTTTTGCCATTTTTATATCTAAAGAAACTCTTACAGTCCTTCTTTATATTACTGGCTAGCTTACCCTCATGTTTAATCTTCTCCCTCTTTATTTTTTTTTGCCCTCTGTAGGTCTTTTTAAGCTTCCCAATTCTCTGGTTTTCCACTGCCCTTCGCCACATTATATGCTTTCTCTTTTGCTTTTATGCTATCCCTGACTTCCCTCATCAGCTGTGGTTGCTTCACCCATGCTTCTTTTTCTGAGGGATGAATTTTTTCTGCATCTCTTGAATTATTCCTAGCAACTCCTGCCATTGCTGTTTCACTGTCTTTCCTGCTAGGCTCTTGTTCCAGTCAATTCTGCCTAACTCCTCCCTCATGCCTCTGTAGTTGCCTTCATTCAGCTGTAATACCATTACCTTTGATTCTATCTTCTCCCTCTCAAATTGCAGAGTAAATTCAATCATATCACGATCACTGCCTCCTAAGGATTCCTTCACCTTAAGCTCCCTTATCAAGTCTGCCTCAATGCATGACACTAAATCCAGTATTGCCTGTTCCCTCGTGGGCTCCGCCACAAGCTGCTCCAAAAAGCCATCTCGTAGACATTCCACTAATTCCTCTTTTTTTGCAATCCACTACCAACCTGATTTTCCCAGTCCACCTGCATATTGAAATCCCCCATGATCACCATAACTTTGCCTTTCTGCCCACCTGCTTATCTTTTTGATAAGATGTATATCCTTGGATATTCAGCTCCCAATCCTGATCCCCTTGCAGCCATGTCTCTGTGATGCCCACCGCGTCATATCTGCCAATTTTGATCTGTGCCACAAGCTCATTTACCTTCTTTCTTATACTCCGTGCATTCAGATATAACACATTCAGTCCTGTATTAACCATCCCACTTCTCATTGTCACTCATTTATCCAAATGTTTGAAGTTTGATTCCTAACCCTTTCCAAACACTCTGCCCTATTTATGTCTGTGCTGGAGACTTTAATAACCTCTCCTCAGTTCTCCTTTCCTGTCATTTTTTTTCATATTTTTCCACGCAGTGGAATCTACCCGTATAGATGTTAGCCTGCTGCTTTGTTCCCCACTGGGGAAAGTTATACCCTCCCGCCACCCCCTACTTTCTAAGTCCTGTTGACCAGCCTATTTACCCTTTTCACTAGAACTCTGGTCCCAGTTGGGTTCAAATGGAGACTGTCCCAGCAGTATAGAACCCTCCCGTTCCAATACTGATTGATGCCAGTGCCCCATGAAAAGGAACCCCTCTTTCCCACACCATTCTTTTAGCCACGTGTTTACTTCCCTTATTCTCATGTCCCCATGCTAATTTGCACATAGTTTGGGCAGTAATCCAGAGATGTAACCCTTGAGGACGTGATATTTAATTTGGTTCCTAGTTCCTGATAATTCCTGAACGGGACCTCTTTCCTAGTCTTGCTAATGTTGTTTGTTCCAACGTGCAGCACAACAAGCGATCCTCCCCCTCCCTCTCCAACATCCTTTCAAACTGGTCAGAGGTATCCCTTACCCAGGCACCAGGTGGGCAACACACCATGTGGGACTCTCGATCTTGCTTACAAAGGATGCTATGTATTCCCCGATTATAGAATCTGCTACAAGTACCACTTGTCTTTCTTTCTCCCCCCTCTCGAATGGCCTCCCATGCCACTGTGCAGTGGTCAGTTAGCTCATCCTCCCTGCAGCCCTTTTCCTCATCTACACAGGGAGCACGTACCTTATGCCTGTTGGACAAGGTCAAGAGCTGAGACTCCTCTGTTCCTGACTGCAGGATCCTGCTACTTGCCCCACTTGCAGTCTCACCCTGCTGTCCCTGACCACTGATCAAATTTGAAGTACTAAATCTACTAGGTGTGACTGCCTCTTGAAACGCAGTGGCCAGGTATTTCTCCCCCTCCCGGATGTGCCGCAGTGTTCAAAGATCAGATTCCAGCTCATCAACTCTTAGCTGGAGTTCCTTGAGCAACCAAAACTTGCTGCAGATGTTGTTACCACTGTTCACAATGAGATCAGCCAGCTCCCACATCATACAGCTACAACACATCAACTGTTCAGCCATTTCTACTTAGTTAATTACTTTGTTGAGTTAATTAAATTTATTGATACTTCTTGGCTGTTCTTTTTCAAATTTAGTGCCAACTTTCTACCAGCAAATCAAGCCTCACTGTAATATGACTCCTGCTTTTTCTGTCCTTAACTGACCCTTGGCAACACTTCCTCATCGAACCCTTATTTTGTGATGGTGACTGCACCAATGCAAATCTTCACCCCAACAACCAATCAGTATCATCGCCGATCTCTGCTGAACAATCTTCTTCACTCGAACTCGGAGGGGTTCTTGCTGAAGTTCTCCTTCTGCTGCTGGTGACTGCACAGATGCAAATCTTCACCACAACTACCAATCATGGTCATCGCCTCACTCTGCTGAACCTCCTTCCTTTCAGGACCAGAACCACACAAAATACTCCAAATGTAGCTAACTAAAGTTTAATACAGCTGCAACAAGGCCTATCAACTTTTATACTCAGTGCCTAGACCAATGAAGACAAACATGTCTTATGCCTTCTTTACCACCTTATCCACTTGTGTTGCCACTTTCGGGGAGCTACGGACCCCAACATCCCTCTATATATCAATGTTTCCAAGGCTCCTGCCATTTACTGTATATTTTTCTCTTACATTTCCATTTGATTTGATTTGATTTGATCTATTATTGGCACATATACATAGGTACAGTGAAAAGTATTGTTTTGTACGTTAACCAGATAAATTATACCTTACTTAAGTACATCAGGGTAATAGAACAGAATGCAGAATACAGTGTTAAAGCTACAGAGAGATGCAGAGAAATATTAACTCTAATATATGAATGGTCAGTTCATAAGTCTGATAACAGTAGCTGTTCTTAAATCTGTCAAGCTTTTGTATCTTCTGCCCAACAGAAGAGGGTGGAAGAGTGTATAACCGAGGTGGAAGGGATCTTTGATTATGTTGGCTGCTTTCCCGAGACAATGGGAAGTGCAGACAAAGTCAGTGGAAGAAAGATTGGTTTTCATGATGGACTGGGCTGCCTTCACAACTCTCTGTAATTTCTTGCAGTCTTGGACAGAACAGTTGTCATACCAAACTGTGATGCATCCGGATAGGATACTTTCTGTGGTGCATCTATAAAAATTGGTAGGAGTCATTGTGGACATGCCAAATTTCCTTAGCCTTCTGAGGAATTAGAGGCATTGATGTGCTTTCTTGACTGAAGTGTTGACGTGGATGGACAAGGATAGAACGTTGGTGATATTTATTCCTCATAACTTGAAGCTCACAATCACCTCCACCTCAGCACCATTGATATGGACAGGGGTGTTTAATCCACCCCACTTCCTGAAGTCGATGGTTAGCTCCTTTATTTTGCTGACATTGAGGGAGAGATTGTTGTCTTTACACCATGCCACTAAGCAGTCTATCTCTTTCCTGTACTCTGTCTCATCATTGTTTGAGATCTGACCGACTACGGTGGTGTCATCAGCAAATTTGTAAATGGAGTTAGAGCTGACTTTGGCCACAGAGTTGTGTGTGTAAGGAGTATAGCAAAAGGCTGAGTATACAGTCTTGCAGGACATTGGTTTTAAGGATCATCATGGAGAAAGTGTTGTTACCTGTTCGTAGTGGGACGGATATCTAACAACGATGAGTCAAAATACAGAAAGGAGATAGAGGGCTTGGTGCTGTGGTGCAATGAAAACAATATGCCTCTCAACATCGGCAAAACTAAAGAACTGATCTTCGACTCCAGAAAGAAAGGAGGAGAATGTGCCTCCATCTACATCAATGGAACTGAGGCCGAGAGAGTGAAGAGCATCAAGTTCCTCGGAGTTACAATAACTGTTCTGGACTTCCCACTTAAATGTGACAGTCAAGTCAGCACATCAATGCCTTCTCTTTCTCAGGCAACTCAGGAAATTTGACTAAGGTCCCTCACCAACTTCTACAGATCCACCATTGAAAGCATACTGTCCAGGTGCATAATGGACTGGTATGGCAAATCTTCTGCCCAAGACTGTAAGAAAACAACAGAAGGTTGTGTACACAGCCCAGACCATCATGGAAGCCAGTCTTTCATCATGGGCTCTATTAGCATGGCTCACTGCCACAGAGAGGCGGCTAACAACATCAAAGACCCATCACACCTCAGTAATGACCTCCTACAACCTCTTCCGTCAGGCAGAAGGTACAGAAGCCTGAACACACGCACAAGCAGGTTCAGGGACTTCTTTCCGACCATTATCAGACTGTTGAATGAACTCTATCCTCAAATAATGCAACCTGCCATGTAACCCATATGCCTCTAAGTCTTTTTGGTCAGTATATCCTTTTCTTGCTGTGACCTGCCTGCACCGCTCGTAAACTAAGCTCTTCACTGTATTTCGGTACATGTGACATTAAAATCAATCAATCAATCTTACTGATTGCAGGTCAGGAAGTCGAGGATCCAATTGCAGAGGTGGGGAGTGCAGTCCTAGCTCTTAGTTTGGAGATGAGTTTGGTTGGAATTATGGTATTGAAAGCAGGGCTAACATCAATAGGTAGGAGTCTGAAATAGATGTCCTTGTTATCCTGATGTTCCAGGGATGAGTGTGGGGTCAGGGACACGATGTCTGCCATAGGCCTATTATGATGGTAGGCAAATCGTAGTGGATCAAGGCAATCTGGGAGGCTGGGGGTGATGTGTGCCGTTACTAACCTCTCAAAGCACTTTGTAATGATGGATGTAATGATGGTGGTAGTCATTAAGGCATGTTGCCTGATATTTCTTTGGCACCAGGATGATAGTGGTCTTCTTGAAGCATGTGGGAACCTCATATCGTAGTAAGGAGAGGTTAAGGGTGTCTGCAATACGCCTACCAGCTGATCCATGCAGGTTCTCAGTGCACAGCTAAGGACTCCACCTGGCCCGGTCGCTTTCTGTGGGTTTACTCTCAAGGAGACCAATCTGACATCTGCAGTGATAACTGTGGGTACAGCTGCACACAAGGTGGTCGGAGCAAGTGACATCATTTCACTGACCTTCTGTTCAAAATGACCATAGAATGTATTGAGCTCATTGGGGAAGAATGCACTATTGTCAATGATTCTACTCGTTTTTGCATTGTAGCCTATTATGTCTTGTAAATCTTGCCACAATCAACATGTGTTCATGTGGTTAGTCTGGGATTCAAGTTTAGTCTGGTATTGTCTCTTGGCATTCCTGATGGCTTTGCAATGCGCGGACCTAGATTTCTTATATAGGTCAGGGTCACCTGGCTTGAACGCCTCAGACGTGGACTTCAGCAGTAATAGGTCTTCTGGTCCTTCCATGGTTTCTGGTTGGGGAACACTTGGATTAACTTCTTTGGCATGCAGTCCTCTACACATTTACTGATGAAGTCTATAACAGAAGAAGGCTGTGATTTCCGAAAATGCATCACCTCACGCTTGTCCAGATTAAACTCCATCTGCCATTTCTCCGCTGAACTTTCCAGCTGATCTATATCCTGTTGTATCCTTAGACAACCTTCCTCACTATCTACAGCTCCATCAATTTTGTGTCATCTGCGAACTTACCAATCAGACCACCTACATTTTCATCCAAATCATTTATATATATGTATTACAAACAGAGGTCCCAGCACTGATCCTTGCAGAACACCACTGGTCACAGACCTCCAGTCAAAAAAACACTCCTTCACAACTACCCTCTGTTTTCTATGATCAAGCCAATTTTGTATCCAACTTACCAATTTGTGGATCTCATGTGACTTAATCTTCTGAACCTTCCCACCATGAGGGACATTGTCACATGCTTTAGTCAAGTCCATGTAGACAAAATCCCCTGCCCTACCCTCATCCATCATCTTCATTATTACCTCAAAAAACACAATCAAGTTTGTGAGACAAAATCTCCCCCGCACAAAGCAATGCTGACTATCTTTAATACGTCTATTCTTTTCCAAATATGAGTAAATCCTGTCTCAAAGAATCTTTGCAATAATTTCGCTATTGCTGATTTAAGTCTCACCAGCCAATAACTTCCTGGATTATCCCTGTTGCATTTCTTAAACAAAGGAATAACTTTGGCTACTCTCCAATCTTCTGAGGCATCACCTGTGGCTAAAGAGGATACAAAGATATCTGTCAAGGCCCTAGCAATCACCTCCTTTGCTTCCTTCAGTATTCTGTGATAGATCTGAACAGGCCTTGGGGACACAACTACCTTAATGTTTTTCAAGGCACCCAACACTTCTTCCTCCTTAATATCAACATGCCCCAGAATATCATCATACCCCTCCCTTAGCCCATTATCAGCCGTGTCCTTCTCCTTGGTGAATACTGATGTGAAGTCCTTATTAAGGACTTCATCCATTTCCTCTGGCTCCATGCATAAATTCCCTCCTTTGTCCATGAATGGAACTACCCTTTCCCTCGCTACCCTCTTCCTTCTAACGTTCATATAAAATGCTTTAGTATTCTCCTTAATCCTTCTTGCCAAGGACATTTCATGGCCCCTTTTAGCCCTCCTAATACTTTGTTTAAGTTCTTTCCTGCTTCCTTTATAGTCTTCAAGGGTCTTGTCTAATATCAGTTTCCCAAACCTTACATATGTTTCATTTTTCTTTTTGACTATACTTTCAACCGCTCGTGACCCAGGATTTCAGAATCTTGCCACCCTTATTTTTCAACCTCATAGGAACATGCTGGTCCTGAACTCTGATCAACTGGCCTTTAAGAGATGCCCACATGTCAGATGTAGATTTATCCTCAAACAGCCAGTCCCAATCTAATTTTTCCAGGTCCTGCCTACTACTGTTGTAACTAACCGTCCTCCAATTTAGCACTTCTACCCGAGGACTAGTCTTATCCTTCTCCATAAATATCTTGAAACTTATAGAAATTTGGTCACTGTTCCCAAAATGCTCCCTCAATGAAACTTTGTCCAGCCAGCCAGGCTCATTCCCCAGTGCAAGTTCTAGTATGACCTTTTACCTAGTTGGACTATCCAAAAGACCGTCTTGGATGCACCTAAGTGTGCATTAGGGAAGTTAAAATTACCCACTACAACAATCGGTTCTGAAGAAGGGTCACTTGTCCCAAAATATTAACTCTGCTTTGTCTCTGCTGATGCTGCTAAATGTGCTGGGTTTTTCCAGCAATTTCTGATTTTGTCACTACAAACAACCCTGGCGTTTTTATATCTTTCCATGATCTACCTACATATCTCTTCCTCTATCTCCCGCTAGCAATTAGGAGGCCTATAATATAATCCCAGTATAGTGATTGCACCTTCATTACTTCTGAGTTCTACCCATATTGTCTCACTTTTAGTGTTGCTCTGGCATTTTTATTAATCAGTAATGCAACTCCCTCACCCATTTTACATCCGACTCTATAACACTTCAAACATCTAAACCATGGAACGTTGAGCTGCCAGTCCTCTGGATGTAACTGTGCTGGTATGATGCATAACTTCATGGCCCACAGGGATATACCTTTTGATTGTTGGTTTCGAGAGCCTGCCATAGCAGCTGGACGCTTGAGGAACAATGCATGAACAGAGCAATAGGTCCTGCTGACACGACTGGTCTTATTCTTTTCCTGCTCTTGGTTTGCAAATATGTTGGTGTGAATGTGGTGGTCAGTGATGTCTGAGGCAGGGAGCTGCATGGTGAACAGTGAGGCAGTGTGTTAGGTTGGCCAGATATTAGGGACACCACAGGTTTATGTCCTGTGCACTGCATGGATCTGTGTGTAATTTTGTTTCCCCTTAGAGGGCTTCACATTGGTTCGCCTTGCAACCCCACCCCTCAGACATTGAGCCACTTATCCTGCCCACTCCAAGCGTCGGAGTAACCACTTTCTTTGCTACTGCACACTTTTGCTTTTCAGCATGACGGAAGGCGACAGTGAGTGCTCTACAGTCAATGACCTCCAGCTTCCATGTCTATATGTCAGTGAGACTGCGAACATTCAGATCTCCTTGATGGTAGCCCTTCCCCTTACTAGCCTTAAACCCCACGCCATCACACCTCCCCACATTCCCAACTGACACAAGTACGCGAGGCTGCACCAGCCCACCTTACCCCATATATGTAACCATACCAGGTGCGGCAGTATGGCAATATCCTTGAACATGACATTGGTCTTCTTGATACTGAAGGTTGAACCAAACTCTTTATGAGCATGAGCAAATCTGTTCATTTCCTACTGCAGGTGTTCCTTGGCATGGAATGTTAGTGCTACATGTCAGTCAGTTATCAGAAAACCATAGGGTGGCACAGTGGCTGAGTGGTCAGCACTGCTGCCTTACAGCACTAGGAACCAGGGTTCAATTTCACCCTTGGGCAACTGTCTGCGTGAAGTTTGCACGTTCTCCCTGTGTCTGGGTGGGTTTCCTCCGGGTGCTCCGGTCTCCTCCCACAGTCCAAAGATGTGCAGGCTAGGTGGATTGACCATGCTAAATTGCCCATAGTGTTTAGGGATGTGTAGATTGGATGGGTCTGGGTCAGTGTGGACTTGTTGGGCCAAAGGGCCTGTTTTCGCACTGTAGGAATTCTCTGAGTTAAATGCAATTCTTTGAGGATTCAAGACATATTTATCTTGGATCTCAGCAAGAAAGGCTTACAATTCTGGCATGTAATTAGGCACAGTCTGTGGATGACCTGATGGCACGTTACAGCAGGTAAGAGGTGATTATGTCAAAGAGTATTGGTGCAAGAACAGAATCACTGCAGATTGTAAAGGGTTCTGCTGTTGCCCCATAGTTGACCTTACCTATCATTTTGTCATAGAAAGAGTAGCATTTTGCAGTTTTAGCAGGCTGACAATTTTCTCAACCAGCTTAAAGAGACCATCTCTGGTCAGAGAGTCAAATGTGTGGTCAGAGCGATAAAGGCAATGTACTGTAGTCTCCTTTGTTTATGGCAAATGCATCTTTACAATTCATTTGCAGAAAGAATGAGAGAAAAGATAAATATTAGACTATTGTATCTTGTTATAAAATATTGGCTACAGAGATGAACCATTCTGTTACCAGCGATATATGTTGTTATTAAATATAAACTTTGTTTCTCAACTACATCTCTGCACCATCATTAGATTTTTGCTTAGCCTTTCTTCTTTCGCTAGATATTGTTGTCAAACAGGAATAAAAACCATATATGTTTGTGCATGACTTTCTTACAATTTGAGTCAAATTTGCATTTTAATCTCAGTTGGGTTGTATCTTGCTATACTTGCTCCAGGAACATCATAATCCCATAAAATAAAACAAATTATCATGAGAACACTGAGGCATAAAATTAATATAATTCTAGTAAAACTATATGATAAAGCTTATAGAACCACATGGGAATAAACTATTTTCATGCTTTGATCAGGGTATGAATGTTTGGACCCAAGACGTCCAAAGCTTTCTCTAAAGAAATATCCATACAAAATTCCAAAATTACAGAAACTGACTTCCAAATTTTCAGGAGTTAAATTATTTGTAAGCCAAACATAGATATTGGTCAGTAAACTTACATTTTTACAAAAGCTTCGTAAAACATGGTGCCATGAGAAAACTCTTCCTTAGAATATTTTATTTTGTTGCTAGTGTTTGTCAAATTGGAAAACAAGCCATGTTAATTCTATTAATTAGCATAAAAAATAATCCATTAATGATAATAAAGCTTTTTGTTTTCTCTTAGCAAGAAATTGGGGTCCGTCAACACCAGTGCAAATGATGACAAATTGAGGCCGTATATTTTAATTAGTTCTTGAAATTGCCACATGACTTCAGAAAGCGAGTATGGAGTAAAACAGAAGCTATTCGCATTCATCATTAAGGGTGATTGGAAAAGTCTGTCAGGCATATTTGTGAATATTTTAGATC
The DNA here is from genome assembly GCA_024137785.1 of Ginglymostoma cirratum. Taxonomy (NCBI): domain Eukaryota; kingdom Metazoa; phylum Chordata; class Chondrichthyes; order Orectolobiformes; family Ginglymostomatidae; genus Ginglymostoma; species Ginglymostoma cirratum. The sequence continues at coordinate 44,260,594 of JAHRHZ010000266.1, forward strand.
ATTTCAATGGCTAACACCACTTCTATGGTGAATGATGTGCTAAACCTTAGCAGCTAGATGATGTGTTGTGTTCACCATAGTGCCAGGATAGAATTTCATTGTTAAGTGCAGCATGTATTTCTGACTTCATTTTTCTATGCCTTAAAGAAAGGATAAATGGGACTGACAAATTGTTGAAAAGTATGAAGAAGTAAACTATCTAATAATGAAAGCAAATAGCATTCCACAACTTCAGTTTCTTCAGTTTTACGATTTATTCCCTCTGAAAAATGGGCAACCATGTTGCAAACCGTAATACGCAGAATGATGGTAAACTAATATTACTAGATTAATAACTCAAAAACCTGGACTAATGAACCATGAGTTGAAATCTCACCTGGGACATTTAAACTCGGTTTACAAATAATCATGGAAGGAGAATGCTAGTAGCAGAAATAGCGATGAGAAGATTACCATGAAAACCCATATGATTTAGGAAGGGAAAGTCAATGTTCTTATATGGTCTGGTCAGGTCATTATATGACCATAATCCTACTTAGTTGCCTCCGAAAAGTCCTCTGAAATGGCCAAGTAAGCTATTCAGCCAAGGGCAGTAGAGACCTATGAGAAATGGTTGTTGGCAGCTATGGTACTATCCCTTGAATAAAGAAAACAAATTTAAAAAGCACTTCATGGTGAATTCTACAATGAATGAAGTCATCTGGGAGAGCTGTTGCTGTTCCTTATTGGGTGCTATTTTGTCAAAATGATGCAACAGGGTGTTACGGCTTTTGGATGAAATCACAGTTTCCTATTTGATTAGCCAGGCTCTGAGGTCATTTAATTGTACTCTCAGCTTCGGGGTGAGATACACAAAAGTGACTCAAGTTTTAAAATGCAGCAGTTGTTGTTATGAACTTGCAGCAATATGATATACTTCACATTTGAAAAAGTGAACTTTACTGTTTGGAATATCTTATGTCATGTCAGTAAATATTAAAATGCAAGTACAATACAAACTCTTAGTAAAACCTGCTGAAAATATCCTTTCTGTTGTTCAGTCGAGGAATTATCTCCTCAACAAAATTTTTTTTAAGTTTGTACAATGTTTAACTTTGAGTCCCTTTGATAATCTGTTGGAATCTGTTACAGCATTGTGTTGGCTGTAGTGTTTTGGGAATCCTAGAAGTCCTGAAAGGCACTGTATAAACAAAAGACTTTCTTCCTTTACCTGAAGAGTAGTTTTGCGGTAGCTGAGAAAATCTCTTGCATTTGTAGACAGCACATATGGTGTTAACACTAATCTATTTTTGTTTTAGGCATAACAGATTTATATTCAAATTTAATGGGTTGGACCATAAACAGGGAAAACCTTGCACTGAAAAATGCAATGAGGAATCAAAAGCCAAAAAAACTAGTGGTCTGACAAGCCTGCCACTGAAGAAATGCTTGCAGGCCTTCAAGCTGTTTTGCAGCCAAAAGGCTTTCAACTTTTTGGAGCTTGCAAGATAAAGGACTTGTTGTAAGTATACCTTTACGTCAGAAAGAGCTCATTTTTAAGGACTCTGTGTGTTAGGTGTAGACAATGTTGTGATTCTGCCTGGCAGTGTCCTGTCTGTCTGCAAGCTACATACAAATGGTGATAGGACGTGATGGCCCAGTAGTATTATCACTCGGCTATTAGCCCAGAAATTCAGCTAATGTTCAAATCTCGCCATGGCAGGTGGTGGAATTTGAATTCAACAAAAAATATCCGGAAGAAAGAATCTAATGACCACGAAACCATTGTTGATTGTTGGAAAAATACATTTGGCTCACAAATGTTCTTCAGAGATATCCTCATCTGGTCTGGCCTACGTGTGACACCAGGCCCACGGCAATGTGGTTCATTCTCAACTGCCCTCTAAAATGGCTTAGAAAGATGCTCAATTGTATCAATTACTACAAAAAGAAATTAAACCAGTTGGACCACCCAGCACTTACATAGGCACCAGAAAAGACAAGGCATAAACAGCTCTGTCAACCCTGCAAAGTCAGCTTTATTAACATCTTGGGGCTAATGCCAAAATTGGGAGAGCTGTCCCAAAGACTAGTCAAACAACAGCCTGACAGTTATACACATGGAATTATACCTCACGGACAATGTCCCAAACATTACCATGACCATCCCTGGATATGTCCTGGCAGAATAGACCCAGCAGAGGTGGGGTTACAGTGGTATACAGTTGGAAGGAAGTTGCTCTGGAAGTCCTCAACATTGATTCTGCACCCCATGAAGTCTCATAGCTTCGAGTTAAGCAGGGGCAAGGAAACCTCTTGCTGATTACCATGTACTCTCCTCTCTCAGCTTATGAATCAGTACTCCTCCATTTTGAACAACACTTGGAGGAAGCACTGGAGGGAGGAGTCAATGGTGCAGAATGTACTCAGGGTGGGATATTTCTATGTTCACCATCAAGAGTGGCTTGGCAACAGCATTACTGATTGAGCTGGTTGGGTCCTGAAGGACATAGCTGCTAGATTGTGTCTGCAGCAAGTGCTTAGGAACCAGCAATACAGAAAAGCATAGTTGACCTCATCCTTACTAAACTGTCCATGATAGAGTTGGTAAGATTGACCACTGTACAGTCCTTGTGGAAATGAAGTCCCACCTTCACATTGAGAATAAACTCCATTGTGTTGTGTGGCACTATTTCCGTGCTAAATGGGACAGACTCAAACAGATCTAGCAACTGAAGACTGTCACACACACACACACACACACACACACACACGGTATTATCGCTGGACTATCAATCCAGAGACCCAGATAATGTTCTGGGGACCTGGGTTCAAGTCCTGCCAAGGCAGATGGTGGAATTTGAATTCAATAAATACCTGGAATTAAGAATCTAATGATGACCATGAATCCATTGTCGATTGTCAGGAAAAACCCATCTGGTTCACTAATGTCCTTTAGGAAAGGAAACTGCCACCCTTACCTGGTCTGGCCTACATGTGACTCCAGACCCACAGCAATGTGGTTGACTCTTAACTGCCCTCTAGGCAATTAGGGGTGGGCAATAAATGTTGCCTAGCCAGCGACACCCTCATCCTGTGGATGAATAAAGAAAAAAAAAATCCCCTACTCAACCTTTACCATGAAGCAAGGGGATCAATGCTGGTTCAATGGACAGTGCAGGAGGGCATGAAAGGAACAGCATCATGTATACCTAAAGATGAGGACTATTGTGTGCTAAACATCATAAGCAGGAAGTGATAGATGGTGCTAAGTGACGTCACAAACAACAGATCAGATCTAACCTTTGTCGACCTGCCACATCCAGTCACAGAAGGTAGTGGACAATTAAATTACTCACTGGAGGAGGAGGCTGCACAAATATCCCCATCTTCCATGATGGAAGAGAGAAACACATCAGTGCAAAAGATAAGGCTGGAGCCTTCGCAGCAATATTCTGCCGGGAGTACCAAGTGGATAATCAATCTCAACCTCCTCCAGTGGTACCCATCATCAAAAATTCCATCTTCAACCAATTAGATTCACTCAACGCGATATCAAGAAATGGTTGGAAGCACTGGATACTGCAAAGCCTATGGGACCTGACAACATTCTGGCCATAGTACTGAAGACTTGTGCTTCAGACCTTGCTGCTCCCCTAGCCAAGCTGTTTCAGTACAGTTACAACATTGGCATCTACCCGACAATGTGAAAAATTGCCCAGGTACATCCTGTATATAAAATCAAGACAAATCCAAACCGGCCAATTGCCACCCCATAAGTCTTCTTTCAATCATTAGTAGAGTGATGGAAGGTGTCATCAACGTTCGTATCAAGCAGCACCTGCTCAGAAATAACCTGCTCAGCGATGCCCAGTTTGGCTTCCTCCAGGGCCACTCAGCTCCTAACCTCATTACAGCCTTCGTTCAAACATGGACAAAAGAGCTGAATTCCAGAGGTGAGGTGAGAGTGATGACCTTTGACATCAAGGCTCCATTCAACCAAGTGTGACATCAAGGAGCCCAAGCAAAACTGCCATCAATGGATATCAGGGGCAAACTGTCCGGTGGTTGGAGTCATACCTGACACATAGGAAGATGGTTGTGGTTGTTGGATGTCAGTCATCTCAGCTTCAGGACATCTCTTCAGGAGTTCCTCAGGGTTAGAACTCTGATCCCAACCAGCTTCAACTGCTTCGTCAATGACCTTCCCACCATAATAAGATCAGAAGTAGGGAAGTTTGCCAATGATTGCACAATGTTAGGCGTAACTTACAAGTCCTCAGATACTGAAGCAGTCCATGTTCAAAGGCAACAAGATATGAACAACATCTAGGCTTAGGCTGACAAATGGCAAGTTATGTTCACACCACACAAATGCCAGGCAATGAGCGTAGAATCTCCACAGTGCAGAAACAGGCCATTTGGCTCAAAAAGTCTACACCGACCTTCCAAAGAGCATCCCACCCAGGCTAATCCCCAACCCCCTACCCTTTCCCTGTAACCCTGCATTTTCCACAGTTAATCCACCTAACTTTTACACATCCCTGGACAATTTAAGACTGAGATGAGGAGGAATTTCTTCTGAGGGCCGAGTGTCTTTGGAGCCTCTTGTCACAGAGAGCTGTGGAGGCAGAGTCCTTGTGTGTATTTAAGGCTGCGATAGGTAGATGCTCAATCAGTATGGGAATCTAGGGTTTCGTGGTAAATTTAGGAAGTGGACTTAAGGAATGTTGGATCAAGCATGATCATATTGAATGGTGGGTCAAGCTTAAGGGGCCAAATGGCCTACACCGTTTTTCTTTCTTATGGTCTTACAGTTTTTCTAGTCAATTGCTTGGTACCAGTTTATCCATCAGTATGGGTTTGAAGTTGTACCTCTGCCACATGTGTTTGAGCTACCACAACAAAACCAAATACTTTTTCCATCGGTGATACTGGGTATTTGCTTTCCCGAGAGTTCTCTGGACTTTCCCACAAAATCTAAGCCTGAACCTATAGCCGTGATAGGTAGGCAAGGTGGTTAGCACTCCAGGTATTACTTTCTTATCATGTAAGCTCTCACCATAACAGAGGTGTGCAGAGAAACTGTGATGGAATTTACACTTCAGAGTTACTTGGATTAAATGGTCAGAGACAACCAGCCCTGACATGTTAATAGTGATGATTGAATAATCAATTGGTCATCAGAGATTGATTAACCCCTTGGGTTAGTTTATTTAAAATGCTAACACACATAATAAGTTATAAGCAGACATTATAACAAAGTAACTTATTTCTATATTACCTTTTAATTCACTCAAAGGATGCGGGCATTACTGGTTGGCCGGCATTTATTCCCCGTCCCAGTTACTCTTGAGGAAGTTGTGATGAGCTGCCTTCTTGAACCGCTGCAGTCCATTTACTGTGGGTTAACCCACAATGCCCTCAGGGAGAGTACTCCAGCACATTGATCCAACCTCAGTGAAGGAATGGTGATATGTTTCCAAGTCACAATGGGGAATGTCTTGGAGAGGTACTTGCAAGTGGTGATGTTTCCATGTATCTGCTGCCCTTGTCCTTCTAGATGGAGGTGGTCATGGGTTTGGAAGGTGCTGCCTGATGATCTTCAGTGAATTTCTGCAGTGCATCTTGTGGATAGTACACACTGCTGCTACTGAGCGTCGGTGATGCAGGAAATGGATGCTTGTGGATGTGGCGCTAACCAAGTGGGTTGCTGTGCAACAATCCATGCAAGTGGGCAGAATTCTGTCACACTCCTGACTTGTGCTTTGTAGATAGTAGACATGCTTTGGAGAGTCAGGAGGTGAGTTACTCACCACAGTATTCCTAGCCTCTGACTTGCTCTTATAATCTCTGTGTTTACGTGGTGAATCCAGTTGAGTTTCTGGTCAATGGTAACCTCCAGCACCTGGGACCTGAGCTCAATTCCACCATCAGGCGACTATCTGTGTGGACTTTGCACATTCTCCCCGTGTCTGTGTGGGTTTCCTCGGGGTGCTCTGGTTTCCTCCCCCAGTCCAAAGATGTGCTGGTTAGGTGGATTTGCCATGCTAAATTGCCCATTGTGGGTTAACCCACAGTAAATGGACTGCAGCGGTTCAAGAAGGCAGCTCATCACAACTTCCTCAAGAGTAACTGGGACGGGGAATAAATGCCGGCCAACCAGTAATGCCCGCATCCTTTGAGTGAATTAAAAGGTAATATAGAAATAAGTTACTTTGTTATAATGTCTGCTTATAACTTATTATGTGTGTTAGCATTTTAAATAAACTAACCCAAGGGGTTAATCAATCTCTGATGACCAATTGATTATTCAATCATCACTATTAACATGTCAGGGCTGGTTGTCTCTGACCATTTAATCCAAGTAACTCTGAAGTGTAAATTCCATCACAGTTTCTCTGCACACCTCTGTTATTGTGAGAGCTTACATGATAAGAAAGTAATACCTGGAGTGCTAACCACCTTGCCTACCTATCACGGCTATAGGTTCAGGCTTAGATTTTGTGGGAAAGTCCAGAGAACTCTCAGGAAAGCAAATACCCAGTATCACCGATGGAAAAAGTATTTGGTTTTGTTGTGGTAGCTCAAACACATGTGGCAGAGGTACAACTTCAAACCCATACTGATGGATAAACTGGTACCAAGCAATTGACTAGAAAAACTGTAAGACCATAAGAAAGAAAAACGGTGTAGGCCATTTGGCCCCTTAAGCTTGACCCACCATTCAATATGATCATGCTTGATCCAACATTCCTTAAGTCCACTTCCTAAATTTACCACGAAACCCTAGATTCCCATACTGATTGAGCATCTACCTATCGCAGCCTTAAATACACACAAGGACTCTGCCTCCACAGCTCTCTGTGACAAGAGGCTCCAAAGATACTCGGCCCTCAGAAGAAATTCCTCCTCATCTCAGTCTTAAATTGGTGCCCCTTTATTCTGAGACTATGCTCTCTTGTCCTAGACTCTCCCATGAAAGAAAACATTTATCCTGTCAACCCTCATAATAATCCTTTCATTTATCTAAACTCCAGTGCATAGAGCCCCAACCAGTTTAGCCTTTGCTCATAAGATAATTCCTCCAAACCAGGGAGTATCATAGTGAACTTTCTCGTAACTGCTTACAAAACTGCTCACAGCACTCCATATCTGAACTTACCAACTTTGTACAGTTGCAAAGATAGAGGATTGGCTCATACACAGGAAACAGTGCGTGGGGAAAGGGTTTTTTTTTCAGGTTGCCAACCTGTAACTAGTGAGCAAAAACAAAGTTGCTGGAAAAGCTCAGCAGGTCTGACAGCATCGGTGAAGGAAAAAAACAGAGTTAATGTTTTGGGTCTGGTGACCCTTCCTCAGAACTCAACTGTAGCTAGTGAGGCTCTACAGAGATCAGGCGTGATCTGTCCCAGTGCTGGGACTGCAACTGTTTACAATATATATATTTATGTTTTAGAGGAGGGAAGTGAATGTACTGTAGCAAAATTTCCAGATGACTCGAAAATACTTGGAACGGCAGGTTGCAAAAGAGATTTAAACAATTTACAGAGAGACGTTGATAGTTTAAGTAAATGGGCAAAAAGTTGGCAAATGGGGTATTATGCGAAGAAATGTGATGGGAGAATAAAAGAATATTATTTAAATGGAGAAAAACTTCAGAAATTTGGAAAACAAAGGGACTTGGAGGTACTTGTGCATGAAACACAGAAAGCTACTACACAGGTAATCAGGAAGTCAAATGGAATGTTGCCTCTTATTTCAAGGGGTTGGAGTACAAGAGAAGGGAAGTCTTACTGTATCAGTATAAAGTGCTGGTGAAACCACATCTGGAGCACAGTAGGCAGTTTTGGTCCTCTTACTGAGGAACAATGTCATTTCAGTAGAGGCAGTTCAGAAGGGATTTACAAGAATTATAAAAGCCAAAAGAACTGTGGCTGCTGTGAATGAGAAACAAAAACAGAAATTTCTGGAAAAGCTCAGCATATCTAGCAGCCTCTGTGTAGAGTTAACATTTTGCGTCGTGACCCTTCCTCAGAACTGTGTTGACCAGACCTACTGAGCTTTCCCATCAATTTCTGTTTTCATTTACTAGGATGATCCCTGGTATGGAGTGATTGCATTATGAGCAAGGGTTGAACAGATTGGGACTCACTGAAGTTTAGAAGAATCAGAGGCGATCTCATTAAAACATATAGGATTCTCAAGGGGCTTAAAAGGGTAAGACTGACAAAGCTGTTGGGGTAAAGAATCCTTGTCTATACTTAAGGCTGTGATAGATAGACTCTTGATCAGTAGGAGAATCAACAGTAATGAGGAAGGGGTAAGAGAGTGGACATTAGGAATGTTGGATCAACCATAATCCTATTGAACAGCAGAGCAAGCTCAAGGGGCCAAATGGCCTACCCCTGTTCCCAGTCCTTATGGTCTTACTTATAAAATAGATTAAAGAAGTTAGGAGTGTTCTCCTTGGAGAGAAGAAGGGTGAAAGGAGCTCTGATAGAAGTTTTCAAAACCATGAGAGATCTAGATAGAGAAGATGGGAAGAAACTGTTCCTGCTCATGAGAGGATCAAGAAAGAGATGGCACAGATGTGATGTGATTTGCAAAAGAACCAAATATGACTTGTGAAAGTTTGCAACGTATTGCCTCGAGATTTGATAGAGGCGGGTTCAATTGAAGCACTCAAGAGGGCATTGGATTATTTCAATAGAAACAAAATGAAAGGGAATGGTAAAAAGTCTGGAGAATGGCACCAAGTCATTCGTGCTAATTTAGAGAATTGGTGTAAACTAAATGGGTTAAGTGGCCTCCAATTTTGTAACTCTGTGATTCAAAGAGTCAGGCCCTGTGTATTAACGTATTTAGCTACCAATAAACACAAGTGATGCCTGATTGACATCTTAAATTGGTTGTCAGTGTAATTGTTTGTATATTCAGGCTTATTTAGAAAAGAGCATTTCGTGCGAATTGTCTGATGACTGCAAGATGAAAATCTTTGACAAAATTTGTCTTTTTTCAGCAATACTGAAAAAAAATTGTCAAGCCAAAAATTACAATATTTTATCACAAATAGTGTTGTTTCAAAGTTTTTAGTATATTATTTGTCATATAATTTAAACCATCATATTATAAAGATAACAAATTAATCCAGAGCAGCTAGCGCTACATCTGGTTGAAGATAAAAGGAAAAATCACATCAAGTGTTTTGCACCTTCTAGGCACAAGTCAAACTTGACTGATTTAAATTTGTTTTGCTCTGAGATACTTCAGAGGGTTTCACTGAAGTCCACAGAAAAAACAGAATAGAACATTTTGAAGTGTTGCAATTAAGGTCAAGCTAAGGTATTTTTTCAATTTAACCGCATTTTTTAATAATGAACCTGCATCAAAATCAGTTGAAGGTACATAAATGACTAAATCATTGCCCCTGAATATAAAATGTTAATTTAAAATTGGCCAGTAGATAATTAAAATGGCATGGCGTTATTCTAATTCCATTCTAATATAAGGTGATTTTAGTCAGCAGATGGTAACACCACTGCAGGATGTTTGCAACGTTCTGATATTTCCTGTCATCTACATGTGCCAGAAACATTTGCTCAAAATGCATATTAACAATTTGCTTTAACTGAAGCTGTGTCTCGTTTTACAAAGAGAACAAAGAACAGTAGAGAACATGAACAGGCTCTTTGGTCCACCACGACTGCGCTAAAACATGATGCATGTCTAAACTATTAACCTTTTGCATCTATACAGTCCATTTCCCTCTATTCCCTGCCTATTCATATTCTGTCAAGAGATGCCTCTTAAACATTGTTATTATAGCCACATCTACCACCTCCTCTGGCAGGGCATTCCAGGCTCTTATCACCCTCTGCTTGCACCTCACATCTCCTTTAAACTTAACCCTTTTTACCTTAAACCTAAGTCTCCCAGTAATTGTTATTTCCACCTTGAAGATAAAAACTCTGACTATCCATGCCTCTCATAATGTTGTGAAATTCTATCAAGTCACCCCTCATCCTCCAACATTCCAGTGAAAACAAACTAAGTTTGTCCAATCTCTCCTCAAGGCTAATATCCTCCAAACCAGACAATGTCCTGGGAAACCATTTCTATAGCCTCTCCAAAGCCTCCACATCCTTCTTGTGATGTGGTGACTAGAAATGTACAGAATATTCCAAATACTACTAAATAAAGTTCCATACAGCAGCAATATGACTCGCCAATTTTTATATTCTCTGCCCTGACTGATGAAGGCAAGCATGCCATATGCCTTCTTGACCACTTTTTCCACTTATGTTGCCTCTTTCAGGGAACTGTGGACCAGTATGCCTAGATCCCTCTGTACATCAATACTGTTAAGGGTTCTGTTATTTACTGTAGACTTCCCTCCTGCATTAGACCTTCCAAACTTTATCATCTCCCACTAGTCCAATTAAACACCATCTGCATTTCTCTGCCCAAGTTTCTAGCCTATCTACATCATGCTATATCCTCTGGTAATCCTCCTCACAGTACACAGCCCCCTCAATCTTTCTGGCATCGCAAACTTGTTAACCGGGCTACCTACTGCAGTAATTGGAACGAGGTCAGCCAGGGGGACCTCATGGAATATCAGCTCCCTGACTGGGGCTGTTAATCTGGTCCAATCAGGGAGCCCTGACAGATAGATAAGTACAGGACTGTCAGGGGTTGTGTTCACTCTGAGAGCTGGCTCTGAGGTAGCTGGATCAGTGCCAAGAACTCTCCATGTAAATAAAGGGTGACTTGATGAAGGGATACCAGCCTATGTGGAATTATTTCACTTACATTCTCCTCCAAATCATTCACATATTTTACAAGTAATCGGACTCCAGTAATTTATGCCATGTAGGCCATGTTTCAGTACCGATGTACTTAGGCTCCAGATCAAATGTGTGATTTTGGCTCCTTTAATGTGAAAAATATTGTTAGTTCAAAAATATTTGAATCCACTTTCTACCAAGTTTTTTTCTCCCTGTTGAGGAAGCACCTACAAGAATGTTCCAAGAAAAGCACAGTTAGGAAAGGTATGCTGGATTCTCATACTAATTGTAAATGTACAGCACGTAAGAGTTTTAACGTAATTGTTATTTAATCTGAGATGATGCCATTTTCTTCCACATTGTTACGAAGATGCTTAGTGTCCTTGACAAGGGCATATTTCATGAATTGCTGATAGGTGTATAAGTATCGTGGGTGTAAAGTGTTTAGATTTGGGAATTTCATAGAAATGTTTACAGCAGGTTGGGGAATTACAGCTGGATTCAAAGACTCAGAGTGACAGGGTTGGGGAGGTCAAATTGGTTATACAAGGAGAAAGTCAAGGTGAATAACACAGATGAAGAGAGCAGAATCTGACAGAATAGAGGAAGGTTTGCAACTGGAGCAGTTGGACAGCAGCCCACCTGGGAGAGAGAGAATGTGAGCTTATGCCTAAATTAGATAAACTCCATGGGGAGGTTAACACACTCTTGCAATGGCAAATAATCAGCAGATCTGAAAGTCAGCACAAGGGGTTGGAGGTACATCTTGTACAATGGTGAAAAATAAAGCTTTTAGCCAGGGCCAGATTTTGATAGCTTTTGTAAAGATAGCCATCAAAAGGGCAGATCTCGAAGGAGAAAAAAATCAGGTGGTAAATGTTCAAAGAACATTGACATAGTGGGTGAATTGATGCCAATTCAATTCACTTCATGTGATTTCGAGAAACAGATTAATGCAATAGATTCTGCAAAGGTGCTGGGCTGTGTCAACGTACTAGTAATCCTACCAACTTCTCCAGGGTAGTTAGGGATGGGCAATAAATGCTGGTGGTGCCGGTGACACCCTCATTCTACTGTTGTTCAGCAAAAAATGATAGAAAATGCTGTCAACAATCCTGTGAAGCAGCACTTACTTACTAATAACCTGCCCACTGACGCTTAGTTTTAGGGGGCACTCAGCTCCTGACTTCATTGCAGCCTTCATCCAAACATGAGCAAAAGAGCTAAACTCCAGAGGAGTTACTGTCCTAAAACTTACTGTCCTTAACATTAAGGTAGTGTTGGATTGCTTGCAGCATCATGGAGCCCAAGCAAGACCGAAATCAAGGGCAATTATGGAAAGATTTCTGTTGGTTGCAGTCATACCTCAAAATATGGAGGCTAATTACCTCAGCTCCAGGATATCTCTACAGAAGTTCTCAGTGTAATGTCCTAGGGCCAACTGTCTTCAGCTGCTTCATCAATGACCTTCCCTCCATGATAATGTCAGAGGTGTGGAAGTTTGCTGATAACTGCACAATGTTCAGCACCATTCATGACTCCTCAGACACTGAAGCTGTCCATATCCAAATACAGCAAGACTTGGACAATATTCAGGTTTTGGCTGATAGCAAATTATATTCCTGTTACACAAGGACCAACAATGACCATCTCAAGCAAGAGACAATCCAACTATCTCCTCTTGGCCTTTGATGGCATTACCATCACTGAACCCCACACTATCAACATTTCAACAGTTACCATTGATTGGAAACTGAACTGGCCCAGGTATATAAATACAAGAGCAGTTCAGAGACTGGGAATCCTGCAGCGCGTTAGTCACCTCCTGACTCTACAAAGCCTGTCCACCTCTACAAAGCACAGGTTGGAAGTGTGATGAAATACTCTCCATTTGTCTTGATGAATGCAGCTCCAGAAGTGCTCAAGAAGTTTAATACTATCCTAGAAAAAGAAGCTGACTTGATTGGAACCACATCCACCACCTTCAACATTTGTTCCTTCCTTCTACTACCAATGCACCTTGGCAGCAGTATGTACCATCTATGAGATGAATTCCAGCAACTTACCAAACTCCTTTAACGAGCACCTTCCAAACCAGAGACCTTTACCCAGATGGACATGGGCTGCAACTGCATCACAACATCACACACACACACACACGCGCGCGCACACACGCGCGCACACACGCGCACACACACCCCAACGGTTCGCCACCACCATTTCCACTGCAGGTAGGGATGAGCAACAAATGCTGATTCAGCCAGTAATACTCATATCCCATTAAAGAATAAGAAAATCCAATGCAGTAACTTTAGAAATTGAAAAAGAAAGGTGTCCCAACTAGTTTTGATTAACCTGAAACTGCATTTGACATTGTCATTTTGATAGGTATTTTATCACAAATCATACCACATAATAAAAGGTTATTTTAATGTAGCTTATTTAAAACTGTTTGTTCTGGAGAAGAAATGGGGTTCCAAGGACATCTATTTTAGTGATTTTACTACTTGGTAACATGTCCCCAAATCAGGGTGTTAGTAAAGCTTAAACATTGCTATTATCTATTTCTATGGTATTGCTGCCAGTGCATACCACATCAAATACACATGTAGGTTAGCAAAGGTCTTGTCTTACAGCTGCATAGTTACAACATAAAATATGAGAGTTGGTGAAATGTAAGTTCAACAACCAGTCTACTTCAATCGGATTTGTTATTTGGTTTTCTGCTGTTAGCCATTTTTTCTCTTCCAAAAAGCAGCAAACCATGTCCTTTCATGGCAGCATTGATTTTGGAACAAAATAAGTAATTGTTGTGCCTGAATTGCTTGTTTCTGACCATCATTCAGCTGAAGAACCAGTCTGTAACTGAAGTAAAAGGCTATTCACCATTATATTCAGTCTTATTTTATTCCTGGTTCTTTGAAGATCATAGCATCACTCTGCTAAGTCTTATTTTAGAATGTATATCTTTATATGAATTTCTTGTTCCGTGCACTATGTGTAATAGGAATTCTGAACAAGCATGGTTCAGTATTACAGAAGAATAACACTATGAAAGGAAATCCAATATCAACTCAGCATAGAATGTGTTAAGCCCTCATTTTAAACAACTTGCGCCAGAATACACATGTACTTCATTTATTTCAAAAAGGGAAACGTCACTTCAATGAAAGTTTAAACAGGTCTGCAATCCTTCTCTTCCAGACTGACATTGTTGAAGAAGACTTTGCTGGGATTATTAGATATTGAGATCGAGGCACCCTCAAACATCTGAGAATGTGCATTTACAATTTGTTAGTCATTTTAAAAATTGGAGCTTGACTAATTCTAATTTCTGGTCATTGTGTTTAGATAGTTTGTTCTTTTGCAATTGCAGCATGTCCTTTTATCTGAGTAAACAGTAAGGAATGTCTTGAGCTTAGAATGCAAATATAGAATGTAATATTTAAGTTGGAAATTTGCCAGGCTGATTAGCTATGAAAGGCCACTATCACAATAATTCTGAGTGATAATTGGCTTTTAATCGTTTCTTTACAAGCAATTTAACTTTCACAGTCACCGAGTCCTAGTTAACAGCTTGCTGAAGCAGCCTGTGGAGGAGTCATTTAAAGGCATCCCAGTGACCTCAGGAATGAAATAAAATGATCTGCTCTCTGCAGGTGGCTAATCTTTCAATGTGCCTGACTCCCAGGATGAGGTCGTTTAGAGGTTGTAAAGATAGCTCTCTATAAACTATGTGCTTTTGACAATAAATAGGAAGGCTTATCTTCACCTTGGAGCTCAGATGGTGGCTAATTTGGAAGCAGCATACTGCTTAATTGGCACCTGTCGAGAGACCAATACTTCTGGCAGGCATTCATTACATGCCTGGAATTGGGGTTTTTTTGTGCAGCATTTGCGTAAGATGCAGTGTCACTTTCCTAATTACCTACTTGTCAATTTTATAAGTTCAGTACCAGCCAACAAGTGCGTGTTGTGCTGATTGGGAGCTGGAGCAATGACTAGCATATTTCTGAAATGACACTTTACCGTCCTCTTGAATGGCAAAAACAAAAAAAAATGTTGTTGCAATTTTCTGTGCCAAATGTTCAGAAAAGGAGTAAAAACAATAATCCTTGTGTGAGTTGTTGGAAAAATATTCTTGTGTTCACCACCTGGAGGATATGAGTATCCTTAAAGGAGATAGACTCATGTTCATGTGGATCTAAAATGATCAAATGCTCTGCGCACCACAATGACTCACTGGCTTTTGTCTCTGTGGGTGTAGGGAGAGTAGAGCTGCGATACTCTGATTTATAGAAGAAGCAAAGCCAGGTTAAATAGAAAAATATACAGAGGCATGAATGTCCTGAATTTAGCTTGATTACTTTTGCATTTCAGGGAATTTACAATGAAATTTATTTCATGAGATCAAAACTAAAAGGGAATTATAAATGGAAACAGGCTATTTGGCACATTTGGTGATTATTTTTCAGATGAGTGATGGGCCTAACCCCATCAACATATCATGTTCTCATATCTGGTTATACCTCTTTAATTCAGACGTCTAACTAATCTACTCTTACATTTTGAGATTATCTCTCTTTCAATCACTAATCCCAATTGTACAGCCTACAGCCTTGCACAAAAATGGCTCTCGTACTTTGCTTTAATTTGTATAAAATTTCCTGAATCTTCATGCCCTGGGTCATTTCAAAACTAAACATCAAGATCTATCCCCCTAGACAGCCCCAGGCCATGAAGGCTCAGAAACATCACAACGTTTCAAGTCTTAAACTGGAAGCCATGCACGAATCTGTCAGAGATTTGAGAGTTGCCTGTGCACAGCCAAAATGGACATTTACTACAGTGAGAATGACTGACTGACTGACCTTTAGGAATATAACTTCCTGATCTAGAATCCCTTGCCCTATCTTACAAAGGAACAGCAGGTGAAAAGGAACATCACCTCCGCTATCTAAGCTCGGTACTTACTGAAACACATGCACGACTTTCCAAAGCAAGCTCAGCAGTTTGCTGATCCAAAGCTGATAAACTTCGCTCAATATGCAGACAATGAAGAATGGAAGTAATTCTATAAGTCTTGTGTGGTCCCAACCTACTGCTCCATCACCAATCTTTGGTGATGAGAGGTCAACACTGCTCACAGAGACAGAGCTCAAGTTCTACAAAGAGGTACAGACCAACATCCTCAATCATCCCTCATCCATCAATGAAGAAGCACTCAACAGGCTACAACAGGCAGCCATTAAATTCACACATGATAACTACACCACACCTATAAAACTAACAAACAGAAATCCTCATTTAATGGCAAAGCTCCAGCACCTTTCAGACTACATGGTAGCAAGGAACAATTCCCAAAAAATTCAAAGATACTTCCTTTGTCCATCTGTATGAATAGAAGGGAGCTTAATAACTTGCAACAACTTTAGAAGAATCTCACTCCTCTCCAGTGCCAGCAAAACCTTCACTAGAATCCATCTAATTTTCTTACTGCAACATCTCAACCGGGATCTGCTACTGGAGAGTCAGTACGGTTTCAGAAGAGGCCAAGGAATACCGATATGATGTATGCAGTTAAAGAGCTCTAGGAGAAATGGCAAAAACAGAACATGGACCACTAGATCGCATTTGTTGACCTCACCAAGGGCTTTGACACAGTCAGCCATGAGACACTATAGAAAGTAATGGAGAAATTGTGAAGTTCATCACAATGGCTCAAGAGTTCCATGACAGCATACTCAATTGTGTCCTTGATGACGTCATGGGGTATAGTTAAACAGGGCTATAAGATAGCACTCAGCCCCTTCAGTGTTTCTCTTCTCTGTCATGCTCCATGTTACCCTTCAACAATGATGATTCTGGCATCAAAATCAGATGTTGCTTGAATGGCAAGCTGCACAATCTGAGATGGCTTTGGGAAAGAATGAGGTCTCCATGGACATACTTTGCAATTTCCTGTTTTTAAATTAGCCATTGACTCAGAACTGGAATTGTAGAATAACATGGACTTGTTCTCCAAATCATCCAACAACTTTGGTGTTACGTTCAGAAAACTGAAATAATGTACCAGGAAAGCCCGAAGTCGGGCCTAAGGTTTCAGTCTGTAACCAGAGACTGCCATGAGTGGATAGGTTCATTTGTCTTGGCAGCACACTCTATCTAGCTGCGTGCATTGACAACAAGACATATGCAATAACTGCCAAAGCAAGTGTATCCTTTGGCTGGTTTCAAAAATTAGTCTGGGAATGAAGAGGAGTAAGTCTGCCTGCCAAACTGAAAGTCTGTACATCAATAGTCTTGCCCGCTCTGCTGCACACATATGAGATTTGGACTGTGTAACAGTGTCATGCCAAGAAGCACAATCACTTTCATCTGAACTGCCTATAGATGCTTCCATACAGAGCAGCTTTGGCAGTCACCAGAATCCCACCACAATCTCACTAAACACCCCAGATGTTGAACATTCATCATTTGTACCTCAAAACATAAATGTGTTTAATATTATGTCAATGTCCCATTATTCTAGCCCATCAATCACTGTAATTTGCCTCTCAATCTACCCTGATCCATTCCTTAATACTTCTGGCAAGCTGCCTCCATTCCAACAAAGACAGCTTCAATCCTTTGTTTGTTGCTCCTTCTTTGTGAAAGAAAGTAAGCTTAGTGAGTTGAATAGTGTTTGTGTTATTGTGGATTTTAAAAAAATAACTAATTTGGAAGGGTTTAGGCCCGAAACGTCAAGTTTTCCTGCTCCTATGATGCTGCTTGACCTGCTGTGTTCATCCAGCCCCCTGCTTGTTATCTCGGATTCTCCAGCATCTGCAGTACCTTTTATCTCTGGCTAATCAACCTGTTCACAGTTGTTCTTACACAACTCTGGGTCAGGTGGGACTTGAACCCCAGCTTCCTAGTTCAGGGGTAGGCATGCTACCTCTGTATCACAAGGAGACAGCAGTGGCATGACAATGTCTCTAGACTAATAATCTGTTGACCCAGGATAATGCTAGGTTTGAATCACAGCATTCCAGACCCATGTTTTCTTATGTTCTTAATGCTTCTCATCTGTAGTCAATAATTAGCTTAACTGTCTTTTTGTAATTGAGTTCCTGGTTTTGGTTTGCTAACAGGTGCAATATTGACAAAAAATACATAACATTGTATTTGCAGCTGTCAATACAAATCAGAAAGATTATTGTCTTACATAGACTGTCACAACATTTTTATCAAATGGGAAACAATAGGCTTTGTACGTAATTCACACCAGCTTGAAAATTAGAAATGTTAAAGCAGAGTTTTTCTTCTTGTTAGTGTTTCTGGTTTCTGGATATCCTTGACAGGAATAGTAATGCCAAGAAATACTCCAGTCCCAAGGAACATTTGCTTTCCATCATTCCTTCCGAAATTGTACCTCAACATATTGTACTCTTCCAAGAAGATAATACCACTGACTTGCTGCACACTGTAGTGTGTGGGACTTCATCCAGTTTACAGTTTACAACCTAAGTGAATATTCAGTGAGATAAACTGGAGATAAACTGCAGTTTAAAGACAGCCCTCATCAAATGCAGAATTAATTGTATAATATGGATAAAATGAATGTTGGCTTCATATCAGACAAGAGTTAAGCTGATGATAAAAGTATTAGGCTGCAGTTTTTGACTATACAAGGAAAAAAAATGCAATGCAGAGGGGTCTAGTAGTTTAGTCCTTGATTGAAAGCACTGCATGTGTGAATATAGGGGTAACAAGCATGGGGCTGGATGAACACAGCAGGTCAAGCAGCATCATAGGAGCAGGAAAACTTGACGTTTCGGGCCTAAA